>JADRCD010232417.1:0-34367 GCA_019843815.1 Montemys delectorum
TAGCCTAGGGACTGGTGCTGCCCACAGAGGACCCTCCCACATGAATTAAAACGTAACGCAATCCCCTACAGACATGCCCACAGCCAATATGATCTGAGTAAGTCCTGAGACCCCCTTCTTGGGTATTGCAGGCTGCAGTTAATAGTTACAGATAACTAGAATGGGTGCCCAGAATATAGTAAATAATTCAGTAAGTATTAGCCATTGCTATCATTACCACAGGTGTCTTGCTTCAAATTTTGCATCCTTAAGAGAATTATTACTCTATTTTACTAGTGATTCCAAGAAGCCCATAGAGCCTCTTTTCCAGTCTCAGGCCCCATGTGACCTTCCAGAGAGAGTCTTTTTATGGGTCCCCACAATTTATAAAGCTCCTGCAATCTCTCTGCAGGACATTTGCCTTGCCCATTCCCTTCTAGCCCCGGAGCCCTAGAAATGCTAGTAAGAAAAAGATTCCAACAGAGTCCCTCTGCTTCTCTTTCCCAAACAGACACTAGGCAGATACATCCAATGCACTTACTTTTCTGTTGTTGTGACAAAACACTTAAGCATTTAAGGGAAGAAGGGTTTATTTGGGCTCTATTGGGGTGAACTTCCTTACATTGTATTAAGGTATGTCTCTGTGTTTTCGATCATTGATTCTATACCCACAGAGAGCTGAGTGCTGGCAGGATTTTGGTACTGTCATCTGTGGTCCATCACTGGGTTTTCTATTTTGTAAATGCTTGTCCTTCCTTGCCTGTCTATAGGGAATCTAAGAGAAGTGTCAGGTGTTGACTCAACTGCTGATTGATTGTAATAAGGATCTGACAGCCAGTATCTCGGGCAGGAAGTGTGAGGGTGGAACTTCAGTCAGGGAGCCCGATGCAGGGGAGGCAAGAGAAGCAGGAGATTCAGAAGCAGACCCAGGGAATAGAACCAGACCGGAGCAGGGCAGGGAGGTAAAGAGCTAGCCACATAGCTGGTTGCAGGCTAGTCGGGTAATGTTTAAACAGTAGCTGGAAGGCTACCCCAGCAAAGGGTCTAAGTTTTAAACTATACTGGAAGTCTGGTTTTAAACTATATTGGAAGTCATTATTGAAGCCACTGGTGGGTCTGAGTAAGTCCAGTAATGGGGCTCACAGTTTGAAGATACAGTCTGTGGTGGTCTGAATGAGGATGTCCCTAATACACTCAGACATGTGAGTAGTTGGTCCCAGTTAGTGATGCTGTTTGGATAGGCTGTGGCCTTGTTGGAGGAAGCATGTCACTGACCTTTTAAAGGCAGTTCTCTCTCTCTCTCTCTCTCTCTCTCTCTCTCTCTCTCTCTCTCTCTCTCTCTCTCTGCTTTCTGCTTGCAGTGTGAGATGTGAGCCCTCAGCTTCTGCTCCAACCACTCTGTCTACTTGCAGCCAGGCTTTCCCTCCCACTATGGACTTTAACCCTCTGGAACCATAACATCCCCACCCCAATCATATTTTCTATAAATTGCCCTGGGCAAAGTGCTTCTTCATAGCAGATGAAGGCATCTCTCTGTTGAAGCCTGGGAGCCTGAAGCTGCTTGCTCGCGTCTGGGAAGATCAGGAAGTGGAAATGAGAACTGAAGCAGAGCCACCCTCAGGATCTGGTCCCCGGAATCTGCTTCCCTCCAGCTAGGTTCCACCTCCTAAAGGTTCCATGGCGTCTCCAAACCACCAGCAGCAGCCTGGGACCAACTTTGCAAACACTTGAGCCTTTGTATGACATTTCATACCCAAACCAGAATACCCAAGGCCCATAGGCATTAATTGCAGTCTCCATTATGGCATGATGCGCCCCTCCGCCACTTCCTTCCATCTAGAAGACTTTGAGTGGATTGAGTCCCTTACCATGGCCCCATCTGTGAGTGACTACCATATACACAGGGATGGCCCAGTGCATCTTGGGACCTTCGTTCTGTCTCACTTTGTGCTCTCCTCCCAAGCATCCATTGCTGTGGCCACATCCAAACTTTGACTCCAGGAGACACAACCCCCACCTCAAAAATCTTGAACAATTTGCTTTCTTCCAAAGTATCCCATTTCAAGAATTACCTTAAGTGAGAATTTCCTGGGGTGTCAGTCAAATGTATAGATCCAGGACTCCACCCAAGGCTACTGCTCTAGGAACTCTGAGAGAGATACATTTTTAACTGCCTGTATAATATTCCCTGGGTGGCATTTATGCCTGGTTGAATTACTACCTAGAAGTCCAATCTTGGCACCATTCTCACCACCCCTGTCCTTCCAACCCACAGAGTTCTGGGTATGAAGTCCAATTTCCTCTCTACCAACCCTTCGGGTGTTCATTTCCTTCTGGTCTAGGATAGACCCCCATGCTCCATCATTTCAGCCCTCTTAGTAATTCGGTTTCCTTCCATCACTGGACAATCTTCCCCTGGAAGAAACCCACTCATGAGTGGAGCCCACTGCTTGCCTTTCCATAAGGGCTCGCTGACTCATTTGCCCTGACAGTAAAACTTTGCCTGATGCATAGGCATTCAAATCATTATATATAGCAATATAGCTGGAGTGTGTGTGTGTGTGTGTGTGTGTGTGTGTGTGTGTGAGAGAGAGAGAGAGAGAGAGAGAGAGAGAGAATGATTATTTCCCCTAATTAAATTCATAGCCAAGTAGAAAGAGAAAGCATAAAATTATTGTCCTAATATATTATTCTAAATTCAGAGATAGAAGGAATCACAGGACTCTACACATGTGTGGAAGAGTATCCCACCCTTGTAGGATAGAACAAGATGAGGACAACTGGACACCTTGGCACACCCCTATAATTCCAGCACTCGGAGACAGAAGCAAGAGGATCCAAAGTTCAAGCTCATCCTCAGCTACATATAGAGTTCCAGGCAAGCCTGGGCTATCCTGAGACCCTATGTGTGTATGTAGCGGAAGACTAAAGGAAGCCTGCATAGATCGCGTTTCTCAGACGAGCCTAAAGAAAACAATGACAAGCAAGTAAACACAGGAAAAAAGGAGATGTATTACCAGCCAGTGGTCAGCACAAGAAAGGGCAAAGAGTGGAGGCAGGCAGAGCCAGGGTAGACTGTGAAGCAAGTCGGAGACACTGAGGCAGGAAGCTCACGGCACGGAATGTAAGAGTATTTCCCAGACAAAAGGCTCCCGGGATCTATGGCCCCAGTGTTGTGAAGTGTTCCAAACCAAGAATGTCTCAGGAAATACCAGAGATGATCCCACAACATACTGGGGAATTAGGACTGTCTATCTCTTTCTCCCATGTCTGCCCTTCAACTCCCTGCTAAAATACACCAGAATGTACAACTCACCAAGCAAGGCCCTGCAAGACCTTCCTCACATCAACCCATATTACTTACAATGGAAGAAAAAATCTACTCTAAATATGCTTCATTAAGAGATCTACTAAATCAACTGAGGCAGGAGGGGCACATCTTCCTTGTTTCAGGACCCCTATGGATACAAGACTCTGAAAATGCTTAAAGACCTAATACTTACATGTAACCTAGGCGCACCATTCCATACACTTTAAATCATCTCTTGAAAAGATGACTTAGACAGAATAACACAATGTAACTGCTAGGCAAACACTCATAATACTCCGTTGTTTAGGAATTGTGACCGAAGGAAGTGTATATGTTTTCATACAGATGCAATGTGCTCTGATTTATAAACTTATGCAGCCCAGAGCCCTCAGACACAAGGGGATGGCGGCGCCATCTGCCATCAGTCATGAAGGTATTAAGGTTCATGGATAACAATATTGTAAGAAGATCATTGCAACTTAAAATTATTCTCAATAAGTCAAGTTCCTCATGCATGTAATAATATAGTCTCGTCATACAACAGCACATAAATGGTTAGGTACTCACTTTTCTGGTCCTCCTCTACCTATCCTCTTTGTGATGATCGGGCTGGTAGTTTTGAACTTCTGCCAAAACCTCTTTAAAGTCCGAACTCCTTTACCAGCCCAACCCCGGTGTCTATTGGTCTCTTTCCAATTGCCAAGGTCTCTCACCCCACCCAGGCCTTTGCATATACTTGTTCCTTATAAAATACCTTCCCCATCCCCACTTGCCTGAGTTACCTTTGCACATCTTCAAGCTTCCCTGACTCCAGGAAGTGTCCTCTGACCAGAGTCATAATGGACACACACACACACACACACACACACACACACACGCCACACAGGCACACACTTGTAAACTCTCATAGTGTGCTGTCTTCACATTTCCCTCTTGCACACACACAGAAGTGGTCAGCTGATTCATCCCTTAGCTCTGCTAGGATTTCTGCTCCCTGCTGGGAGGAGTCAAGTTCATTTTGCATGCTCCTGTAATTGCAGGCACCTGTATTAGTTATCGATCACTGCATAACAAGTTGTCCAGACACTTGGTAGCTTTGAGGGAGAAGCATTTGCAAGTAGTCTACACCAATCAAGAGATCAGAACTGACCTGTGATTCTAACTCTGGGTCTCTCGAGGGATTGCAGGCCAAAGGCAAGCTAGGGCTGTGGTCTCCAGACCACATGTTCACAGGCAGAGGCTGAAGCTTCCTGCCACTTGAATGTTTCATCACAGCAGCCAGCTTCTCCAAAGGGAAAGGGTTGTGTTTTATAAAAAGATAAGGAGAGAGGGGATGTGTTTGGTGGATGTGGGGGAAAGGGGCATCTGCACAGACCCATGCTGGGGCATCCCTTCCCCGTGAGGGACCAGCCACACTATGGTATAGTATACAATAGAGTTTATATACAATAGAGTTTATATACAATAAAGTTTATTCAGGGCATGGGAAGGGGAGTTGGGAGAAAGGCAGAGAGAGAAACAGACAGACAGACAGACAGACAGACAGACAGACAGACAGAGACAGAGACAGAGAGAGACAGAGAGTAGAGGCCGGCCATGAGCATGCAGAGAGGGAGGGGTGGGGAATGGAGAGAAAGGGAGAAGAGGATAGGGAACAAGGGCAGGAGAGCAAGAGAAGGAGGGAGCAAGCAGCCCCTTTTATAGTGAGTCAGTCACGCCTGGCTGTTGCCAGGTGACTGTAGGACAGAGCCTAGAGGAAATGCCAACAGAAAGCAAACCAAGAAAGAAAATAGGAATTTTAGAAACAATTGCTATCTCTTCTTATCTTGATTTTATACATAAGAAAACAGAGAAGCCAGGTCATGTGTACAGGTTCACACGTGGCATAAGAGGCTTTGAGCAACTCAGTCTGGCACTAGAGAAGAACATTGGCATCATGTTGAGTTGCCTCTGAATTTAAGATAGTGTGAACAGTCTGGAGAAAAATGAAATGGATGCTCTAAGAGCAGTATAGGAGCATAAGTTTTCCTCCGTTATCTCATTTCTGGTGCATGCTAAACACTGATATGCCAGGCATCATTCAGTCCCCCATATAGACAGAGCTCACACAGACCTCAAAGAAAATCTCAGCATTCCGGAGCAGAGCATCCATGCCCTGAAACAGGGAAGAGCAGCCAAAGACAGTTTGGCCCCATAACGATCATCTCATGACCAGAAGAAGAGCCTCAGGCTACTCACTGGCCATGCAGGCATTGAGGTCACCTGCCCCAATGAGACTGAAAGGGACCAGAGCGTTCCAAGTAAAGCTGATTGACAGCTGTGGCCGGGTAGCATGACTTCACCAAAGAACCATTGTACAGCTGCTCTCCCTGGACTACAAGAGAGCTTGGAGGGAGACAGCTCAGCCATGAAGTCACCACAGAGGCACCAGGCACAATAGCACCCTTGTGAGACGTAGCCTGTGATCTCATGAGTGCAAAGGCACTGAGCCGTGGTCCCTGCCCAGCACAGACCTGCCCGGGTGCAGCCCAGTGCCATGTGCAATGACCATGAGATCACACACATCCTCTCCTTTGAATGAGCTCAGAACCAACAAGAAGAAGCCAGAACAAGAAGAATTTTCAATATCTTCCTCAGGTTGAAAATCATCAAGAGAGAACTTGAAAGCTTTCTTACTGAATTATTATTATTATTTGTTCTGATTATAACATATAGGGGTTATTCACATTCCATTACCTCACATATACCAAAAGACAGTACTTTAATATTGTTCAAAACATTTTTCTGGGGCTGAGAGATGGATGAGTATTAGGGTCAATGTCTGCTCTTGCAGAAGTCCTAGGTTCAATTCCTAGCACTCACATAGCAACTCATAGCTGTCTATAACTCCAGGTCCAGGAAACCCGATGCCCTTTTCTAGCCTTCATGGGCACTAGGCATGCATGTGGTACACAGATATGCATGCAGGCAAAATACCCATATGCATAAAATAATGTTATTAAACAAAAATATTTCCCAGTCTTATTCAGAAAGGATTTAAGACAGGCACTCATGATGTGGCAAGGGCCCATAAACTGAGTTGTGGGTAAATAAGAGAAATTCAAGACAGAAAAAATTAAATCATATGGAGAAAATCAAATTAAATCATAGACAGAAAATGAAGACCACCCCCCCACACACACACACACACACAGAGTCTTTAGCATTGGATGGCTCTACATCAGTGACTGAACTTCCTGTTGGCCAAGGCGAAGAAGAAAACCCAAACAAGCTGAAAAATATACACTCAACATGGTTTCTGCCAGGGTGCTTTACCTCAATAACTTTACCATACTGTGTGTGCGTGCATGCGTTCATTCTGTAAAGCATGTGTGAATGTCAGAGGATGGCTTGAGGGAGTTCATTCTCTCTTTCTGTTGTGTGGGTCCCAGGGATTGAACATGAGTCATCAGAATTGGCAGCAGGTGCCTTTACCCACTGAACCATCTCATCAGCCCTCATCAGTGAGATAAAATTACAGTGTTCCTGAGATAAAACCAGTCAGTTGCTCAAGTAAAATACAGCTTCTGGGGGGGGAAACTATTAGTAAGGTTGGTTATTGAGTGGGTGTTATAAGGTTGTGACCAATTCCTTACAAAAGTCTCCTGGTTAAAGCCAATAGTTGGCTATGTTGTAAAAACTAGGATTGGCAAACTGAAGTCCATTAGCCAAAGCTGGCCTTCAGCCTATTATTGTAAGTACAGTTTCAGACTTAACTATGCTCGTTTGTTTCTGCTTATGTATTGTCTATAGCTGTCTTTGTACTGTAAGGGCAGAGTTGAACTGTTGCAACAGATCTTATATAGCAGACACACCCTAAGGTGACCTCTCCTGGTCAATGCCAAGGTAGAACCTGTGGCACAATTCTGAGCAGTACGCTATGGTAAAGGTGGCTTGATTCCATGCCCGTGGTGAAGTTGCTGCTATAATTTGTATATGGGATGTTCCCCTGGAGGCCCACATGAGAAAGATGTGATCAACAGCCTGTGTTGGGTGATAGACCCTTAGGCAGGTCCTAGAGGAAGAAAGTTAGGGCACTGAGCAGAGATTCCTTTGAAGGTGATATTGGAACCTCTCTCTCCCTCCCTGCCTTTCTCCCTCCCAGCCATCATAAGGGACTGAGCTGTCCCAGGCCCAAAGTAATAGGGCCAAGTGACAGTGGATTGAAACTTCTATTTTCTTATCTGTGACTTATTGTCTTAGGTGTTTTGTCTCAGTGGGGAAAACTGACTGACACACCTACTTTATGTCAGTGTCTGCTCACAGCAAAACCCTAAGACAAATCATAATAATAGTAATAATAATAATAACAATAACAATGATCAACACAATATATTTTGTTTTAAAGCATCACATTGTGTCCTTCAAACATACATGGATTTAATTTTATACAAAGTGACCTGGATTAACTAGACAAATGGAAGAAGGACAAAAGTGAGTAAGAAATCTGAAACCCTCCACCAAACATCTGTCCATCTGAGCGAGCCTTTTCTCCTCACCACTCCCTCCCTTCCCTCTGCAAAGGTAAGAGCACCTTGCTTCTCCCTCCCTAGTTCCTCTGAGCATGCCCATCCTCTTCCCCACTGCAGAGGAGCTCGGCTCAGTGCGTCTTTCTACAATTAACCCCAGAAGATGGTAAGAAATAAGTAGCCGCAGTGAAGGTTTTTCTGTGTCCCCCCCAACCCGACACATGCAGCTTGCATGATGCTTTATGATATGCCAAAAACATTATTTCAATAGTTCTTGAAGCTTCTAACAAGAAGTGATCTAAAGCTGGGGAGGTGGGATGGAGAGATGGGGAGATTCTAATATATATATATATATATATATATATATATATATATATATATGCACACACACATATATTATATATGTGTGTATATATATGTATATATATATACACATACATATATATAATATTATATGTCTAATATACATTATAATCTATTATGTATATAATCAATTATGTATATATTATTACATATTATATATGTGTGTGCATTATATAATATAGTATATAGCATGTTATATATGTGTTATATGTTATATTATGTGAATAATTATGTTATATAGTATTTTACTATATATCATATTATATTACGTATTATATATTATATAGTCTAGAGAGAGACTATTACCAAGGGCTCTTTGAAGGGCTAGTTGGTTCTTGAGCCTCCAAAGAGTCCAATCCGTGCGCCCATAGGACACTTGCGAACAGAGCAGGCCTACTCAGAGAGAAACTCTGACTCATACCAGACAGCCCTCAGCTCTTAACCGGGCACAGGCACTTGTCTGTAGCCAAGCTGGACTGTATCACATGCTTGAGAGCAGTCTGGCAATCAGCTCGCCTAGCATGGCTTCAGCTAGAAGCAATAAGCTTTTTTGCACATGGGCCTGCCCCTTCTTCAGTCAGGTGCCATTTCTGACTTAATACCGAGGGCCTCAGTCCAAAGAAGCCCCCAGATTCCATGTTGGATGCTGAGTTCTGGCATCTTGCTTTCTTGTGTTGCCCCTTTGTCCAGCCTCTCACCCATTTCCAGTTCCAGCTCCTCCAACCCCTGAAGTGGAGGCTCTGTTGGCTTCCCCTCATGACCCAGGTTTAGTCCCCTGACACTCCAGCCAGAACCTCATCAAAAAAATCAGACAGAGGGATTGGAGCCCACAGGTTCACACACCAGATGATTTAAGGTTGGTGACGGAGCTTCGGTCCTCATCCTGCTCACTCTGCCACACTTTCCTTGGGATAGCAAAGAACCTGGAGTTTACATTGAAAACAGAATAAGTGGAGAAATTCTAAAAGGATTTTTTAAAAGTCAGGGAGGAGGGAAGCAAAACTTTAAAAAAAATAGTCTAGATTTATTTTATACTGCCAGCAGCGACTGTGAAACTAAAACTGAGTAAGAACAGAATGTGGCAGTTAGGTCTTTCACAAATATACTTGAAAACTGTTAAAAATCACCTAATCTTATATAAAAAGAATGACATATGGTGAGCGGGGGTGGGGATGTGGAGGTTATTATAGCAACAAACTTTATTTTACATTTAAAATTAATCAAGATAATTCAATATAATTCACCTCAGTAATACAATAGAGAAGGGAAAAGTAGAAGGACAGCAAGTGATGATGGGGATTTTTTTTAATTTTATTTTCTCTGTGCATGTGTTCATAGAGGTCAGAGGACAATTTCCAGAGTGAGATCTCTCCCTCCACCAGTGAGTTCCAGGGATTAAACTCAAATCTTCAGGCTTGGCAGCAAGCATCCTTACCCACTGAGCCAGCTCACTGGCCAAGAAAAGATGTGTATTAAAATAAAGATGACACTCATTCACCACTTCTAAAAATCTTTAAAAGTCAGCTTACAATGAAATATTATAAGTCTGTACACACACACACACACACACACACACACACACACACACACACACACACCAGTAGGGGGAATGAAAATCGAAAGCTAACTTACACAGTAACTGTTGTGGGAACTATTAAAACAGCACATTCCCATGTGATGGCCTGCTACTCTCTGCCCCAGCAGGCTGGCTGGCTATGCACTGGTGAGCAATGACCGACCTGTTCTTATCTTGTGGAGACTATCTGACTCAGAGCTTCAAAATCTCTCCACTCTGTATGCTAAGTTCCCACCACACTGTGCACTTTGTGGAGCACACTGGCAAACCCATGCTTTGCCACCATATTTCTCTCTGGAACTCAGTCAAGTTGCCAAGCGAAGAAAAACAGCACACAAACTTAGTTCAGAAACAATGGTAACTCAATTTCTGTGCATAACAACTAGAATCCTAATCTTGTAAGCCATGTTAAATCTAACTCCTCTGGTGACAAATCCTGGCAGATTCATCATATAAGTTGAGAGACACTAGTAGCTTTAGCGAGTCCTTCTGTTAACCACTTCCCAAAACCTCTAACTCTCTCCTGCTTCCTCTTTTCCTCCGTCCAGTTAGGGGAAGGTTCACAAGAAGTCACCTGTTCCAGGCAACCCCTCCTGGGAAAGTAGAATTAACATCAAAATGCAGACAGCACTAGGGCCATCCACAACAAGTAACACCAAAAATATTACTAAGCTCCAATTTGCACTATATAAGAAATCAATTCTGGGTGCGCCATACCTTAAATACAAAAGGTAAAAGTGTGCAACTTTTCACAAGTAAAATACAATCCAGAAGGGGAAATGGCCAAATGGAAGAGGCCCTGCTTGTCAAAGACTCTGGTGATCGGGAGGGGCAAGCTACAGAGTTGGGAGAAAACATTTGCCGTACATACTCCCAGTGAAGGACTATGATCCAGAATATATAGCTAGGGGAAACCCACAGGGAGATGGCTCAGCTGGTAGTGCTTGCCCTCAAGCCTTATGAAGTTCAGTCCTAAGCATGCAGGTGCTGTAAGAGAATGAATCCATTCATGTAAGTTGTCTTCTGACCTTCACAGGATCCCAGTGATTCACATGCACACATACTGTCACCTCACATAGACAGATAGACAGACAGACAGACAGACAGACAGACAGACAGACAGGGAAATGAATGGATAGATAGATAGGTGATGGATGGATGGATGGATGGATGGATGGATGGATGGATGGATGGATGGATGGATATATGGATGGATGGATGGATGGATAGATAGATAGATAGATAGATAGAGAAATGAATGGACAGATAGATGAGTGATAGAGAAATGAATGGATAGATAGATGATGGATGAATACATATATAGTAGATGATAGATAGAAAAATAAATGGATAGATAGACAGACAGAGAGACAATATGTAAATGACTCCAATAATGATTTCATTAAAAAGAGTGTCCAGTGCCAGTAAGCATGTAGAATGGCAACCATCTTCATGGGCAATGCAGATTGAAGACACAATGAGACACCCAGCACTGAGGTCCTGGGTTTGAAACATTGTTTTCCAACAAATGAAATCAGAGCCCCTTAGAGAAAAAAACAATTCTGAGACCGGGAAGAAGCAACACAGCACTAGCCTGGATTATTACTTAATTCCAGAAAGAGAGAAAGTGCTTTAAAAATAAGAGGATGGGCCATGGCACCTTAAAGGGACAGAGGAAGGCCACCCTGGAAGAGGGCCAGTGGTCATCTCTGGTGAAAATAACTAACATTGTGTGTTGGGTTATCATCCAAAGTATAAAATATTGAGATGAGTGAATGAATGAATGAGATTAACTCGTCTTCCCTCAGAATAATTATAAATAATAAATATAGATTCTCCACTTCCAAGAAGTAGGATTCTTCCCTTCCATTTTAGAATGAGCTAGACTTTATGATTTCCTTCTATTACAGAACAGCCCAAGAGAATTCATGACTTTACAGGGAAGAAACGGGGAAATGCGAGCTCAAGCAGTGAAGGAAATCCACTCAGGAAAGCTGTGTAAGTGCTCCGTAACCCGGCGATGTCGCTGTGGCTTCCTTGATTGCAATGGAGTGAGATAAATACCTCACCTCCGAGATACTCTCTCCCCAACCTCCAACTCCCTATACTCACGAGGAAACCATGAGGCAGATGCCGCTGTGGGATACCTCACTGATGTTTCTCAAGGCCATTCAACAATGGAAGCCTAGACATTTCCACAGGTCTGAAGATGGGGGCACATGACAACTAAGTGCAAGGTGGCTCTTGAACCAGAAAGAGGATTACAATAGAAGAATGGGTAAGGTCTAAACTAAGTAAAGGCTGGAGTTTAGTTAATGAAGAAACGGCTCTCCATTCCTTAGCTCCCAAAAGCATAACAGGATAGTGCGGGTTGCCAACAAAAAGGAGAAAATAAGTGTGGAGTGTGTAATGCCATTTCCCTATAAATCAAATTATTTCTTCACAAGAGTTTTATTTGAAAACCTAAATGCCACCTCACCTGCATGATGAAGGCTAAAACTAGAAATAATACAGACACTGCCATGTGCTGCGAAGGATGTAAGAACCCCTGGGACCTTGTTCCCTACAAACGGAAGCATGAGTTGGCACAGCACTTCAGAAAATTCTTTGTGTCCAGTAAACATGAATATATACATATCATAGCACAAGAATTACACACGTTCTTGGATATGTTGACTAGTTCTGTCTCCACCTGAGACATGCCTCTGGATGAGTCTGTGAGGAATATTTCCAGGAAGAATCAACTAGGGGAGAACTCTCTACCAGAGCATGCAGTGCCTTCTGACTGCAGACTCTTCCAATGGCCACATAGATAGATGTTGGTCTGAAGAGACAGCAAAGCCATGTGCTTGCCTTCAGTCACTTGTTGCTGGTGGCATTGCCTAGCCAACTGTTGTCGTTATCACCATCATCCTTCACTGTCATCAGAACCCACTTTCTCTGGTCTTCCAATGTGGACTGAGGGTTGGTGACTCCAGGAATCCTCCAGACTGTCCATGACAGGATGCTGAGTCATCCATCCCTGGTAACTGAGCAACTTCTGGGATCTCAGTCTCTCCAGCAGGAAGATGACCAATGTGGACTACCCTGCTGTGTTCACTGTCTTACGAGTAAGACAGTCTAACACATGCCTTTTGGTAAGACATTCGTGCTTTGAGTTTCATTCCTCTAGAGAGCCCTCCTAACACAACTATCCCCTTCTTTTTTCTTTCTGTCATTTGTTGAGTGTATATTGTGTGACACTACACAGCTCATAGAATTCTGAACAACTGAGTGAGATTACTGCTACTCAGAACAGTACAGATGGATTCTACAAACACGCTGACAAGCAAAAAGGTAAGTTAAAAAAATTACTCAAATCCAAAACATGTATGTATGTATATGTGTGTATGTATGTATGTACATGTATGTGTGTATATGTATATATGTGTGTATGTATTTGTGTATATGTGTATATATGTGTGTATGTATATATGTGTGTTTGTGTATGTATTTGTGTATATGTGTATGTATGTGTGTATGTATATGTGTATATGTATGTATGTGTGTATATGTGTGAACGTGTATATATGTGTGTATGTGTGTAGATGTGTGTATGTGTATGTGTGTGCATGTGTGTATGTGTATGTGTGTGCATGTGTGTATGTATCTGTATGTATGTATGTGCATATGTATATATGTGTGTATGTGTGTATATGTGTGTATATGTGTGTGTGAGAGTGTGTCTGTATCTTACTGTATTTAACTCATATAAAAGGCAAAAGCAACCAATGCCACAGAAGCCAAAGCAAGAGCCACATGTGCAGGGAAAATGTAGTGGTTAGAGTAAGCCATGGGGAAAGGTTTGGGGAGTTGGCAAAGTCCTTTTTCCTGATCTGGTTCCTGATGATACTAGGTGTTCACATTAGCCATTCTACCCTCAACCACGGTCCTTGATGTATGTTCTACTTCAGCAAAAAAAAAAAAAAATCTAGAAGCTGAAAAATCACACACTCATGCACACACACACACACACATACACACACACACTTCAAACTTGTTTAATTTTGAACTAAAGCATATAAATGCACATTCATCTCACACTGTTTGATGTGGAGCCAAGGCCTTCCTCTGAGAGTGGGTCAGCTGACCACAGCTCCTTGTCATCCTTTTATATAAACCACACCTAGAATACCTCATCTACAGTTTCCAGCAGGACTTTCTTGGAAGTCGAGGGAGGCCTTCAAAAGCTCCATAAAGCTACCCGAGTGCAGAATCTTGCTAGGATTTTATGATTTTCCAGTCTTTCATTTTCACATCCACACCTAATTCCAAAGCAAGTTCTGTCTCAGTTCTTTTTGATCTCTTCAACCTGGCCTTCCCAGAAATAGTTCCCCACCTACCCCTCACCCTCACAACCACACCCCCACCCTGCTGTCCTTCTCTCTCCCTCCTATACCCCTTTGAAAGACACCATGTTCTATTACAAAAATATTTTGCCAGATAACCAATAACTGAAATCTACGTAAATAAGTCTGCAAATGGACCTGACTAGCCAGGCACTCCACTGACAGGAGCAACGACCTGGGTGAGCGTCTTGAAAGCCAGGCTGTGCAGAAGAACTTTCCTTGATACAAATGTGCAGTCATCCACGTGCCTCGCAGGGGAAATGACCATGAAAATTCTGGAGAAGTCCCACTCGAGATTGTCTATGCCCCTGAACTCCTAGCCGTTGACCCTTGATCATCCTGGAGTCATTGTCATCCACTTTCAGTTCATCCATTATGGTGACTCCTTTAATGATTTTTTTTTTGTTGTTCAAATAGGGACCTCTGTTCCACTGTAGTACAAATAAGTACCTACTTTGTTTTGGTTTGTTGAGGGCAGTGCTGTTTGATTTTAGTTTCATTGTGTGTGGTGGTGGAGGTGGGGGAAGAGCTGGTTTTGCTTAAGACTTCTTAATTACCAGGCAGAGTAGATGCTCAATAAACGAATGGTCAGTAAGCAAATGACTAGTGGGTGCACAGAGGGGTTTGGTCCCACAAGCAAAGCTCAAGCTTCTACATTTTGTCCTATAAGACCCGTCCTGCTCAGAGCCTCCTTGTCTTTCAGTGACTTCATCTTCACATCTTCAGTGCATCCTGAGCCCCACGAGGTTGCTGAGCACATCATTGGACATCCTGGTCCCTTTGTCTGAGTGCTCTTTTTCCATGGCCTTCCACATAGATGCCCATGTAAGACTCAAGTATTTCCTCAAAGTGAAAGCTGTGCTTGTCCAATCACAACAGAGGGTCACAGTGGGTCTTATCTCCTGCCTGACAAATCCTGATAGGACCCTTCCTCATTATCCACTTGGCTCTCCTGCCAACAGCACAACAGCAAGACTCGGGGGCCGGGATGCAGTCATTTTATTTAGCATCATAGTCTTAACGTCTAGCTCAGCCCTGGCATATAGTTGGTATTCAGCACAGATATGAAGGTAGGACTTAGCTGGCCCCAGTTCAAACTTTGCCTGTGCCATTTGATAATTGTGGAGGCCTATCGAATTACCTTTCTAAGACGTACTGTAATACACACCACATGGTGTCCTGTGCACGTTGAATGAAGTCTCCAAGAGAAAGCAGTCCAGCACACAAAAGAAACACGTGGAACTGCCCTCACTAAGGTCAACATCTGGTCACCTGGATCCTTCCAGGTCCCGAGCAAGTCTGCTGTGATGAGAGCCGGAGGAGGAGAAATTCTAAACACGGGAGTAGAGTGAAAGTCTAAACACCCACTGTTCCTCTGTCCCTTCTCCCTACTTCGTCCCAATTTCTCTGCCTTTCCCACCCTTCCCCATATCCAGGCTCCATCTCTGTGGGTAATTTGAAATTAAAATCCCAAAGTTATTTTTGATAAGTAAGAACAATCACTCCCCCAGTCTGCTGGCACGGCATCCTGACAGGGGGCTGGCAATAGCCAGTTCACAGTAAGCCCTGCCAGAGGACTGTGCACATGCTTCTAAGAATAACTCAGGGTCCAAGAATTCTGCCTGCTCTATCACAAGTTGGGGCCAGCCAGCAGCTGGTTTGCATTAGCATGGAGGGTGATGGCATCCCGTTTTACTACAGTGAGGCGAGTGCCCCTCCCTTCCTTCCTCTGCTCCCATTTGAGACTGCCATTGAGCGTGCAGTCTTCATTTACAGTCTTGAACGGACCGGGAAGGAGTATGGTTAGAGGTAAACTACAGAGCAGATTGAGTTTGGGCCCTTTCATCTCAGGTCTCATACATCACAGTTCCAACTGAACATCATCTGGAGTGTCCCAGGGGTATAAGTACCCAAAGGCTACAGAAGTAGTCTATGAAGATGGACTCTCCTACCATTGTCTTGACTTCTGTGTTTTTTTTTCCCATTCTTTCTCTCACTCATTCATGTCTACCCAGGATTAATGAATATAACCCTGGAGCCAGCAGGTCTCAGGAAGGCATCTTGATCTATGGTGAGTCTTAGTGAGATGGCACCACTCACCTGAGACATCAGGGTACATTTGACAGCATTGACTGTGTCACAGACAGAAGGGGCACTCCTGGGTTTCCGTGGATAAGGAGAATGCAAAGTGTCCTGCAAGGCACAAAACGCTCTCACAGGAAAAAGGATGGCCCCGCCCAAAGCTATCAATATGTCTCCCTTGAGAAACCAGACAGAGCGTGGGGTCTTCCACTCTCCCGTCCTCCTCTGGTTCTTATTCCATGGCACATTGTTTAAGAAAGGAGATGTTGGCCTCTACATATCTCATATCCAAATATTTAAAATAGAAAGTGTGGGTGATGGTAGTGAAGGACCAGGGAAAATGCTCCATTTTCACCAGTGTTAGCTATGGAAACGTGAGTAGTTGATGCTCCTCAGACTCCCAGCTTCCATCCGTGTAGGGATGTTCCTGATAGCTGGCTGTTATGTATATGGCTGCCATGTCCCCCAGTTTCTGATATTTACAAACACGGCTCAGTAGTGCCAGTCAGAGACCTTACACAGAGTGCCATATGCATTGAATACCCTGTAAATGCTACACACAAAATGCCTTTCACTCAGTCTTGTGATATCGATCTCTTCTGCCTCCTTCTCATATCCCTTACTTATCTCATTGCTTTGACAAAATACCTCACGAAAGCCATTCAGGGAAGGAGGGGCTTAGCTTGGCTCACAGTTGAAGGTTACAGTGCATGGAAGTTTGAATGAGAATGGCCTCCACTGGCTCAGAGGTTTGAAGGTTTGGTTCCCAGTTGCTGGGCTGTTTAGGAAGGATTAGAAGGTATGGCTTTATTGGAGAAGGTATGTAACTGAGGATGGGCTTTGAGGTTTCAGAAACCCACAACAGGCTGGGTCTTGCTCATTTCCTCTCTCTCTCTCTCTCTCTCTCTCTCTCTCTCTCTCTCTCTCTCTCTCTCTCTGTCTCTCTCTGTGTCTGCCTGTCTCTCTGCTGCACATTTGTGGGACCTACTGCTGCAGTGCCATGCCTGCCCACCTTGCCACCCCATTCCCCACCATGATGGTCATGAGTGCAACCTCTGACACTAAGCAGGCCCCTACTTAAATGCTTTCTCTTATAAGGTACCTCGGTCATAGCACCTCTTCCCAACAGCAGAACAGTCACTAAGCTGTGGTGCATCAGGGCAGAAAAGATGTAATGACAGGAACACAAGGCAGCGGGTTGCACTGTGCAGGAAGTACAGTGATTGATCTCAGCTTGTTCTCTCATTTGTATTCATCTGGGACCTGAACTATGGGTTCCTGCCACCTACATTTAGAGTGAGTCTTCCCACCTCCATTAACCTCTCCCAGAAATTCCCTCATGGATACACACAGATTTATCTCCATGCTGATTCTAAATCCCATCAAGTTGACAATCATGATTAACCATCATGCTTACCAAAGGCAATCTGTGGTCTACTGAGGAATGACTGCATGCCTGTGTCAGTGTTCCATGCTTACTGAGTGAGGCAACATAAAGGATACTCAACAACAACAACAAAAAGCTATCTTCTTCTCTCTCACAATTTAAAAAAAGTGGAGTCTAGACCCTAAGAACACATACATATTTACACAAATGAATATGTGATTTGTGTAAGAAATGTATTAAACTATAAAGGTGTATTGTCTACCACCTCTTTATCCTGCCTCTCAATGTCTAAAAATAAATGATCATTTAGTCATCTATTCTATTACTTGTAGTAGACAGGAATGAGAAGCCAAACTGTTTTAAATGAAAGAGACTAGGACACAGTAGGGGAACAAGGAAGGAGACATCACAGGAAGAGAGAAATAGAGGGGAACATGGGAAAGAGGAACTATGGGACAAGTGATCCAGTAGCAGTTGCCCAGGATGAGTCATGTGATCCAATGAGAGCCACTCTTTTGTTAGGACAGAGGAGCATTGTTTGTGGGAGAAGGCCTGAAAGTGCCAGATGCCTCCACGAAGAGACTGGGAATGAAGTCACATTGGAAGGTAGAGAGAGATGGGAAGAAATTCAGTTCTCATGGCATCAGCAAAGTTCCAATGGTAGTCCTGGGCTTTCCACTTGCTTGGATTAATAAATCCAATTAAATCAAGCCAAGCTGAGTTTGGGGGCTTGCTACCAAGAGTCCAGTAAATGAGAAGGAACTTCTGCTCCATTCCCCCAAGTGGTTATATACAATTAGTATAAGGTGGGTTTATTTTTTTCTCCAACTGTTTTTCCCATTCATGTAATAATCACTTGAGAAAAGAAGCCCCTACTGACCCCAGTGTGTCCTGACACCCTCTGCCCTACGTGCCTGAAGAAGAGGCATTGTGACTTTGGAAGAGCACTGTCGTATGGTCTTTACCCCATGTGTCCATGTCTTCTTGGATTAGACACAACCAGGAATCTGCTCTCTGTCTCAGCCTCCACCTGAGCCTAGATGCCTGATGTATGCCAGTACTACAGTCACAAGTTGGATATATCTGCCTAAATTTCCCCATGATGATTAGGCATGGGTTTTAAACAATTATCATACAAAAGAGAGCCAACACATATCCTATCAGAAATAGTTTCCATCTTTCGCTGAGTCATGTCCCTACAGAAAATTACAATATTTACTTAATTTTTTAATCTCTAAACTTGACTACCCATTCATCAAACATTAAGAAAGGATTTGATATGAAGGGCATAATAATAGATATGCAACTTACAAAGATGAATATGAAACTCAAAGAGACAATATCTAGTTTATGGAAAATCTGGAAAGAGTATTTAGGAAGTTAAACACAATCCTAAATAAATAGGTCTGGGATGGATGAGACAAGAAAGGCAATGGAGTAAGCTCCTAATATCTGCTCCACGGGCACGCCCTCAGTGGCCAGAAGACTTACCACAAGACCCTGTCTCTTAAAGAGTTAAGCATCTCTCAAGAGGATGATGGAAGCAAAGCCTTTAATGTACAAACATTTAGGAAAAAATCTAAGATCCAAGCTATATACAATGTAATATGGATAAACCTTGAAAGCACTATACTAAGTGAGATAATTCAGCCATAAAATATGGTATATTGCCATTTATAGAATACATCTAGAATAAGAAAGTTCATGGAGACATAAAACACAGTAGTGGCTTCCTCACCTAAAAAGAAATGGAGAATGGATGCTAATGGGAATAGAGGGTTTATCTGGATTAACAAAATGAATGAATACTTGACTCTAAACATACACTGAAAATCATTGGAATGTACATTCAAAGGGGTGAATTATATCTCAACCATTGTTGTTTAAAAAAATAACTCAAGGAACGGAGGATGGTCCCTAAACTCACTTGTCACATCACTATGTAGACAGGGTCAGGTCTTATGAGCCAGGGTGAGGAAGCCCATGCTTTGTCTTATCTGATTTTGGCCTTCACTAAAGAATTGACTTGTTACACTGGGATTTTAGTCAGGACATTTGGTAGACCATGACAGGCCACCCAACTCTATCCGTGGGTTCTGTGGTGGCCTCAGTTAAAACAGCCCAACTAATTCCAGAACATACTGACCAAACCATTTCTTTTGAGGACATGGATATACTTGGCTCTGCCCCTGTGTGAGGGGCTTATTTCTTCTTTCATAAACTAATTTTGCTCCTGCATAGCTACACAACCTTTGTGTTCCCAGGAGAGATGCCATTGCCTTAAGATTTTGATGCATTTCAGCTGTGAGTCAAGGGACCCTAGTCCATGTTCAGTACACTAGCCAGTAACCAAAATAAACATCCCAGGAGCCAGCATCCTGAGGTTGTCACACACTTGGGAGGTCATGAGCTATCGGTGTCAATGTGTTTTCCCTTCCAAGACAAGGCAAGCTATGTATGTGCAAAGTAGAAATGTTACATGATCTACCCCCACCAGTGGTAAAATACAAGAGGAAAAAAAATGGTTTTGGTAAGAAAGAAGAACCAGAGACTGGGGATATGGTTCAGTCAGTAAAGTGCTTGCCACGTAAGGTTCTGAATTTGAATCCCCAGCACCCTGTTTTTTTTTTAAAAAAAAAAAAAGCACATTTGCATATGCCTACAACCCTAGTATTGAGAGAAGCAGAGATAGAAGGATGACTGGAGCTCACCAGTCAGTCTCTCTAGATGACACAATAAACTTCAGATTCAATAAGAGACTTTGTCTCAAAAAATAAGGTGGGGAGCAATGGAGGGAGATCGACCTTTGGCTTCCACATACATGAACACACACACACACACACACACACACACACACACACACACGTATACTCGCATACACACAAATACACGAATATAACACACAAATAATAAATACCTCAATTCATACTCAAAATAAATGTTTGAAAAATGAAAGAAGAGCCAAGCTAAGTTCAGCACTTCACCTTGCATTCCTCTCTTCCCAAAGCTGCCTGTCTGCAGCCCAGCCCACTTCAGATGTTTGAGGTGTGACTGCCCCCCCACCCCCAGCTCAGAGCCAAATCCCATCCAGGATGGAGGGATCAATGCCATACAGATGTGTTGATCCCCTCTTGCCAGGATGAAAGACTTCTTTCAAGTGGTGTGTGCATGTCTTCCAGGCTGCCTCTCTGCTCACTCAGGAATGTCACTTGGCAGATGGGCCAGGGCTGCTCCTTAGTTGTCAAACTCAAGCTTTTGTTCTCCCTGCTAAGGCTGACAGGTGCATTCTTGGTTTGAAAATACATGTCGAAAACACATGGCCAGTGGAGGTCACTAGACTTGTGGACCAAAGCGCACCAATGACATCAGGATGACAACTCTTTTGTTTCCCTGAAGACCTCAAGAATCCAAAGAGATGGAGGTAGGATGTGGAGAGGTTGGTGTAGATTATACCCTTTCACAGGATAAAAGGAAGAGGTGGAATCCCACTGGCTTTCATGAGCCTACATATCCTGTGTTTGGTTGGGCCTGGGCTATGAGATTAAGCTGTACCAGAGCTTGCCATGCCTTGTACCTTCAAGTCTGTGGCACCATGTCCACCTGCTAGTAACACAAGTACAATTCTCTCTCTCTCTCTCTCTCTCTCTCTCTCTCTCTCTCTCTCTCTCTTTCTCTCTCTCTCTCCCCATCTCCCTCTATTCCTTCCCCTCCCTCCCTTTACCTCTCTCTATTAAACACTTCTTTCTCATGTGTCTTTACCAAAACCTCAGAGACAAACAGGTCCACATCCTCCCCTGATTAATGCTGGCCTCAGATCCTCTCTTCCTGGGGCTTTCTCTGGGGTCCCAGATGTGACTTTAAGTACACTCAGGCTGCCAGCTATAGTCTGGGCCACTCATTTAACAGCAGGAAAATCTGGGCTTTGGTTTTTCTGTCCTCTTAAAAGGAATTCAAACCCAACTCATGCCAAGCAGAGATAAGTAAAGCATGGTGCTCCTTCTAGGAGGACAGACTACAGTGTACTTAGCACTGTAGCTAAAGGACTTGTGTATGTACTGGATGGAAAGGCTTGTCATCCTCATCCCACAGACCAGGAATAAGTTTCAGAGACCCAAAGCAATTTGAAAAACAAACAAACAAACAACAACAACAACAACAACAACAAAACAAATAATGGACCCAAGATCAGAGCCCTGGCACACAGGCTCCAGAACTCATACAACTCCATGTTCAACCTTAGCCTCCAAAGAGTGTAGGGTCCTAGTCTCAAAGTCAATGGCTCCTTCTAAGGTGTGAGACTAATAAAGAAAAAAATAATAGTGTCTTCCAGCTCTGATCATAGACACTATTCTAGAATCACTACCCCTTGTCCCTAGATGGTACCTTGGAAGATAGCTGGAATTCCTGGGCCAACACTGTCACCTGACAGTTCAAGACTCCAAGTCCCAAGGAGATGACATACTCCTACTCCTGTCAATAACAGAGCTATCATTAGACCCAAGGATCTGGTTCCTGAACAACACAACTAGCTGGGACTGTTTGAGAGACAAGTATATAAATCGTTGTTCATGGATTTTGAGTCCTAGGCTCTTTTTCTTAGCTTTAACCCCCACCCACAATACAATCATGCCCCATGACATCACCAGTTTCTTTAGGCTCCTCTGCCTTGCTTTCCCTTGCACATATGTGGACGTAATCACAGCACCTGTTAGGAAGTATAGAGGAGGTGAGACATGAAGCAACCAGGATGGCGCTCTCAGTAACTGGTGATCAGCCTGCTGTTGTCAACCCAGTACAGCAACGCACCTCTCCACCAAAGCATCCGCAGCAAGCAAACCCAGGGCACAGAAGAGGAGCCATGCAATTAACTCAACCGAGGAAAGCATTACTCCCTATCTCAGGATGACAGAGATTGATAGAACCCGGAGATCATATCATATCTTGGAGAAAGAATTCTAAACAAGGAGACACAGTGCTGAGCCCTGGCATCTCTCAATGCCCTGCCTACACTCCTATCTACCAACACATGCACACATAAGCCAGGAGACTAAGACTGAGATTTTGCTTCTCTTCTAGGTGAGAAATTGCCCGTTCTGTGGATATCAGGATTAGTGGAGAATTGTTAGTGGCTTAATAAAGTATCAGAATCTCCAGACGTGGGGAGATACAAAGGACCCTTTAGTTCCTAGCTAGACTTCTTTTTTCCCTCTCACAGGGCCTGGACCTTGTAGTCTTATATTGCCTTGAACCCCTTAAGTAGCCAGTCTATAGAAAGGGAACTCTGAGGGAAAAGGGTCAGTGCATGGCTGTGGAATCCGAAGGCAACAAGAATAGTCACATGTCTCTCATACGACCTTGAGGCAAACCTTTAAGCACTGGTCACCATTTCCACATCTCATGACTTATGAAATTTATGTGACTGGACCAGGAGAAAAGATGCTATAACCAATTCCACTTAACCTCTATCTGCAAATGCTAAAAGACGAGAATGAGTGGTAACAGAAAGCCAAGTATTTAAATGGCTTTTACAAAATGGCTGCTAGCAGCTGGGGATGTAGCTCAGTTAGCAGAATGATTGCCTAGCATGCACAGAGCCCTGGGTCCAGTCCCCAGCATCGCATAAACCAACTATAGTGGCATTGACCAGTAACTCCAGCACTAGGGAGGTGGAGAAAAGAAGGGCAGAAGTTCAAAGTCATCCTCTACTACATAGCCAATTCCAAGGCTACTTTGAGCTACATGGAACCTTGTCTCAAAGGAAAAAAAATAAAACAGCTGATAAGAAGCCAAGTGCCTAAGGCACTGCCCTGAAAATATGAGGAGGTCACTGCACTGTGACAGGTTTCAGCCTGTTTGCTGGCCCCTCTTCAGTCTACAGCTTTGTTTTATTTCTCATCAATTCGATTTTATAGAATTGATCTACACTTGTGAACCTTTTCAAATTATGGTAAAAAACTAAATCATGCAAAATAATGCCCTCAAGACTGTTTTAAACTTAACAATAATATAATGAGTAATCCAACATTCTGCCAGAGTAGAGAATCAACACACAGCAGCTCTTATCCCCATGGCCTTCCCTGCACAGAATATGATGTTTCTGTGCAATCACACAGGTGCATTTGAGGCCAGATTGCACATGAGGAAACATGGACTCCAAGATGCTAAACCAGAAAACTGATATCTAAATGTATGATCTCAGAGGAGCCATGCTATAGTGATTTTCAAGTCATCGATAAAACAATTGTGATCTAAAGCACAATTAGTCACAATTAACACTTGCTGAGATTATTACTATAAAATGATAGAACCACATCACCAGGACTATTACCATCATTACCACTCCCACCTCTACCACTGTTGCCAACACCACAATGGCTATCACTAACATCGCTGTTACCACCATCAACACCATTACCATCAATAGGCCCACGATTTTCACCAAGACTGTAAGAACCATCACTGCCCTGGTCATCTCTTCCACCCTTGCTACTACTACCACTGCCACCATTATCACCAACGCCATTACAAAGACAACTAGTATTAACCACCACTGATAACATCATTACTGTCGCCACTAACCACAACCACAACCTTGACAATTACCATCACCACCATCACTGTCATTACCATCAGCACCATCACTGTCATTACCATCAGCACCATCAAACACCATCACCACCATTGCTACCATCACTTCTATTACCACCATCACCACCACCACCATCACTATCCCCTCCACCACCAACAACAATGACACCATCACCACCATTATCATCACTACCAGCACCATCACCACGATCACCACCACCACTACCTTCATCATCACCACTACCACCACCACCACCACCAACAACAACAACAACAACAACACCATCACCACCACCATTATCATGACCATCATCACCATTATTAACCACAACTACCATTACCATTACTGTCACCATTTACCATTGCTATGACACTGACAATCACCCCCACCACCACCAGTATCATGACCATCACTGCCATGATTAGAAACCATACCAACCACCATTTATATGGCTCCCCAGTCCCCAGTTATATGCATGACAATGAAGGCAAGCTATGGCTTTGAGTGCAAACAAAATGAAAGGAGGAATGTGGGTAGAGCAGGAAAGTCAGGAACTATGTGTTGCATGATATCAGTACAGATTAAATGAATGTCCTGCAAATGTCCTTTATGAACATCTAACGAAAGGGAAAGAAGAGAAAGGAGCTAGAGAAGAGAGTGTTGAAGAAAAAGACATTATCATTGTCAGCAAAGACATCCACCTAGGCAGGTGATAGAAGGGATCTGTGTCCACCGGAAGCTAGAGAATGGGTTAAATAATTGTAGAACTAGTGTTGAGGCATAAGACTTGCAGTTAAAATAGAGAGCTCTTTGTACACTATCCTAGATTCTCTGAGTGTGTTGGCCGGCCAGCGTGGAGAGTTTAATAATAAACTCAGCCTGGTCTGTAGAGCTGCAGAACTTGAGTTGTATTTGTGGCAGGAGTCTATCTGGATATGATGAGTTCTTTTGATCTTAAAGTAAAGTATGTTCCAGAAAAGCAGATTTTTTTTTCATCTTGACAAGGTGGGACTTGTCTAGTCTGGGATTCAGCCTTATCACCAAAGAGTCCCCTTTTTATATCCTACATCCCCTGCCCCTAGCTCACCACACTTCAGTGACCTACAGCTCTCAGAAGCACTCTCAGATACTACTTACAAAGGTATGACCTCATTCCCGAGGGCTCCACACTCAAGGCCCACTCACTCAAAGACCCTCCTTCCAATTATGGGGATTAAGACTTCAACACACAAATCTGGTGCTGGACTTCTCGTGGAGATCTGCTTTTTAAGCAACTTGCCACCTGGTGAGTTCATTTCCTCAAGGAATGAGACCCTGGGGTCTAATCTAAGCTTATCACTTTACAAGCTATAGAGTCTCAGGCAAGTAAGTTGACTTCTCTGGGCCTTGGCTTCCTTGTCTATAAACGGAGGAGATAAAGTTAGCTATTCCACAGAATCAGCGTAAAGACATAGTGAGCTCATAGTAGGTAAGGGCTCAGACTCAAGCCCTTTGCTTTCCAAATTATTTAATCTTCTAGTATTATTATTATTGTTATTGTTATTATTATTATTTACTCAAAACATGTTTATTGCAGGATGAGATAATTCATCCTCAAAACCCTGGAAGGTCAAGGCTAACTTAAACTCCGCAATGAGCTTCTGTTTGGCAATTAATTGTCCATTCAATTATTTTTCCCCACTAACCATGGCATTGATTCAGAACTGGGCTATCTTAGTCCACACTTATCAGCAAAGCCCCTGGCACCCATGGTAGCTACAATCAGCCAAGAGTTCCCTACACTCTAAGCTGCTTGAACTGATTGGGGTGGTTCAGCTCTTCTACCTAAATCAAGCTCACAGAGAACTCTTATTCAGTTCCAAGCACCCACATCAGGCAGTTTACAATCACTTGTAACTCCAGAACCAGGGGATCCCAGATGAAATTTGACAGTGTCAGCTTCCTATGCAGAGGAAACATCTTTCTAGAGAAATTCACAGATTTTTTTTTCCCACAGCAACTCTTGGGCCTGCAAGTTCACCACCAGCGCCTCACAGATGTCAATTGCCTTTTTTTAGAGCCAGAAAACAGAGCTCCTAAGGAATTCAGACACTTTCCAAGTCTCTCCACTAGTACATGGCAAAATCAGGATGCCAAGCTCAACACACCCCCCTCCCCCATCTCAGAGTGAAAGCCCTCACTGACAAGATACCCTTGCCAAGGGAGTCAGGGAGCACATCTGTGAAACAATGTCTGCCCTGGCCTTCTCAAAGAATTCACAGACTTCCATCATCCATTTCCCTAAGGAAGGCATGACAAGCAGAGAGCAGATAGCAGAATGGTTGGGGTTCTAAAAGTCAAATTTCTGCCATTCCTGCTTTGGGGGTTTGTGAAATCCCTGGTGACCTGTAGCAGATCCCATGCATTCCAGGAGCATGTAATGAAAGCAGCCTGGTCTCCCCAAGTGACTGGAAAAGAGCAGAGTGGCTGGCTCTCTCCAAAGTCAAGAGTTGTGTTATTTTTCAGCTCCTCACAGAGAGTCAAGTTGGGCTGCCTCCCCCAGACGAAATGAGGGGCCACCATGGCGGGCGCCCTTCCTTTGGGCGAGATTCCCATCCTACGAACCTCCATGTGAGAGGCCCTTGGGAATGGCTCATTGTTTGGAATTTAAACATCCCAACTTCACCTAGACACAGAGAACTATTTTTTAGGTATGCCAAGAATTAACCAGTGAAGGCGTCCGTTTAATTGTATGTGAAACAGAAGCTAATAGTATCAGCTGGCTGGCCGCCTTCCCTGATAGCGTGAGGTAAGAAGGGCTGACAGAAAGTGATCAATGGACGGGCTTTGAGCAGATCTACCTGGGGTAAAAGCACTCATGTGGCCATTGTTCACTTCATTCATCCCTTATAGGCAAGAAACCTAACTTTCTGTCTGTGTTCACTGTGTGAGTGGAGCATCTTTGATCTCTCAGATCTGCAAGAATCCCAAAGGGAAGCAAGCGGTGGTTTTGATTATTATCTTTAAAGTCTAAAATTCCTTAGGTGAAATTTGGTATGAAATGCATCCACGCAGTGGGGGAAGGTGAGTGACTGTGTCAACGTCTGGGCCTCATTAAGGCACAGCTATTTTCACTAGGCAGTGAACTAGAGCAACCAAATTCCTTGATAAAGCTCGAGATTTCCAGGAACTGCTTGTTAAAAGAAAAAAAAAAAAAAGGCAGCTCTTCTGTCTGGTTCTTCTACACAGCACATAGCACCATGAGTTCCCGCTCAGCCAGGCGGGATAAGACGCATTATCTGTTTGTCAAATTGTCTCTAAAGTTTTAATGCTCTGTTCACTGTTTGGTGTTGACTTTTGGGGTACACTATTCAATTTATAATTCCTTTCCACTGGCTGGCTGCTCTTGATCTCTACAATAGGCCAGGAAAGAAGGGGAAGATAACGCTGTTCTAACAGCGGGGGAAACTGAGGCTGAGAGAGAGCCTGTGATTTGGGTAAAGTGGTGTTGTTTCTCATCTTCAAGAAGCAGGCAAATCACTGCCAGATTCAAGGGATGGGATAGTCCAACTGCCCAGGTGTCTCTAAGGCCTCCCAGAGGTGCGAACAATTTACACATCAAGGTGATCAGTGGCAGTTAGGATCCCAAGGGAAACAATGTAGTTCTAAGTCCAAGGTTCTTGTCTAAGTCATGCTGCTTAGGTATTGGTTATAATAAATCCTGAGCTCAGTCAGGAAAGGAGTCAGCCAGGCAAGAATGAGGGTCTGATTTCAGTTTCTCAATACCCAGGTTAGAAGCCAAGCATGGCTCCTGCTTGTAATCTCAGTGCTGGGAGGCAAAGACATGCAGATCCCCAAGCTAGCTGGCTGGTCTAGACTCCTTAATCAGTGAGCCCCAGGTTCAGTAAGAGATCTGTCTCCAAAAGTAAGGTAGAAGGAGACACCAACAAAACCTCTGCCCTCCACATGTGTACACACACACACACACACACACACACACACAACCACATACACACCACACACACAAAACCACATATACACCAAACACACAAACCACACACACCATCACATACACACAACTATATACATACCACAAGCAACCACGTACAAACTATACACACAACCATATACACACAAACCACATACACACCACAAATACACAACCACACACAACTACATACACACCACACACACAACAACATAACACCACACACACAACAAAGCATGCAACATACACAAATCTTATAAACATAACTCTTAGGGTTCAAACTTCATCCAGTCCCTGTTGTCTTGTCCTAACCCATTCAGGTTTCCTTTTCCCATCTGTCGAGAGGAGAACCCTGATGAGGCCACTCATAGGACTGCGTTTCAGTAGAGGTGATGTGCTCAAACCCTTAGACTTGGGCCTATCACTAGGAGGAGCTTAGTGATGTGTGTTCTTCTTACTTACTGACTGTACTGACCTCAAGACCTAACTACAGAGTCTCTCTCTCTCTCTCTTTCTCTGCCTTAAAGTTGCTGATCTAAACTGAGAATCATAAGTTGCTCAGAAAAGTAAATCTTGAACCACCCGATGACCCAATCATCTCACTTTTGCGTGTATTTCGAGTTCAAAGAATTGAAATCCGTACACAGGAGAGGTGTGGGACCCTGTGTTCACTGAAGCATCAATTACAAGAGCCAAGATATGGAGCCAGACTGTCCCCACGAATGGATGGATTAGGAAGCAGAGGAAACACAGGGTTCATACACAATAGAATACACAATAGAAAACCTGGGGTTTTACAGAAGGAGAGAATCCTATCATTGCAGCGACACGGGTGAACCCGGAGGACACTGTGCTAAATGAAACAAGCCTGCGCAGAGAGACAAAGACACCCGAGGACACTCATTTACGGTATCAAAGGAGTAGAAGGCCTGGCATGGTGGCCCACACTTTTAATCCCAGCACTCAGAAGACCACTCAGCAAAGGAAGCTATGTGGGTTCAAGGTGAACCTGTTCTACAGAGTGACTTTCAGATCGACCAGGACTATGATGCTGACTCAAAAAAAAAAAAAAAAAAAAGTTGAGCTCCTAGCAGTAGTTATCAGAGACTGAGAAAGTATGATGAATGAGGAAACATTTAGTCAGACAGAAGTGCATGGCAGTGATCTGCACAGACAACCATGACTCATGGATGTTTTCAATGTAGAAAAAGATTAATAGGTATGAAAGTAGATAAATTTGCTAATGAGCTTGATTTGCTCATTCAGCTGTGTAAACATCTATCAGACATCATGTGTACCTTATAAATTGGCAATTATCAACCAAAGCTAACTGTTTAAAATTAACCCCCAGTGCTTTGAAGACTGCAATATGACATTGTCATCTAGAAGGTTCAGATTCAAAACCTGAGATAAAAACAAAACAAAACCAACCAATACAAACAAACAATAATCTCATAATGTTTTCAACAGATTTACAATTCTGTTTTGGGCCCCATTCGCAGCCATCTTCAGCAGCAGGTAGTTGGTGAGGCAGGGGTTGAATGACCTTATGCCTTGGGCTCTGAATAAATATGTAATAAATGTCCAGTTGTTTTTAACAAGTTATGATACACAGAGATACACAAAACTGACCTGCTGCATCTATTCAGGCCCTAGCAGCTCAGAGACCCGTAGGTGCCAGTCACAAGAAAGGATGATGGTAGTCTCTGAACTTTCTAGTAACTACTTGGACTTCTTCTGCCCCATGACTCCTCCTAGAAGAGTCCCAGGCCTCATTGCAACCATCATGCCTTGTACAATACCTGAAATAAGGTTAATAACAGGAGGATTTTGTTAAGACATTTTTAAGTCTTTTGAGACAGAGCCTTCCCATTTAGCCCAGGCTGGCTTTCAACTAAAAATCCTCCTACCTTAGCTTCACAAGGTAGGATTATAGGTCTGTGCCACTATCCCTAGATAACTCTAAATCAATATATTCTGAAATAACTGTCTCCTCCCTCTAAATACAACTAGGCATGAGAAAGGAAGGAACTGTATTTATTTAGTTCTCTTGGTAACAAAATTGACCTGTGGCTTCATTCTTTTAGAACAAAGTAAAGTCCCTTGGTTACTCTGTGAGCAAAGCTACGGCAGCTCCTGTGATTGATACTTTTCTGTTTTCTGTGATAAAACATCCTGACAAAACCAGCTTAGGCAAGAAGGATTTACCATGGCTAATAGTCCCAGGGTACAATTCATTGTGTTTTAGTGTCTGTCTATTATGACAATAAAGCCATTGTACAAGAGTTTAAAGTGTCCAGTCACATTACATCTAAGTTAAGGGCAAAAAAAACGATGAATGTTTATGCTCAGCTTACTTTTTCCTTTTTATACAATCTAGGATCCCAGCCTAGGGAATAGTGCCACCCATAGTTGTCAGATCTTCCCACCTCAATTGACCAAACCAAGATAATCCTTCACAGGAGGTTATGCCTGGAGGTTTGTCTCCCAGGTGACTTTGCATTTTGTCAAGTTGACCATGGAAATTAGCCATCATAACTCAACTTAGAGTGTAGAGTGATGGCTCAGTTAAGTAAGTGCTTGCTATTCAATCATGAGGTTCTGAATTCAAAACCCCAGGATCCAGTTTCTTCTTAAAAACAAAACAAATTAAAAAGGCACAGTAGCATGTACCTGTAATCTAAGAACCAGAACCAGAAAAACAAAAGCAGACAGGAGGATCCCTGAGGCTTGCTTGACATCTAGTCTAGCTGAATCAATGAGCTCCACATTTGATGAAAAATGTTGCCTCAAAAAATAAGATGAAGAGAAACTGAGGAAGATACCTGATGTCAACCCCCAGCCTCTAAGGCATACACAGTTCTCTCTCTCTCTCTCTCTCTCTCTCTCTCTCTCTCTCTCTCTCTCTCTCTCTCACACACACACACACACACACACACACACACACACATACACACACACATACACACACACACACACACACACCCATGTGCACACACAAATAAGTGGGTAAATACATAAAATTTTTAAAGAATTCAAATGTAAAGGAGAAGGCTGAATTTTTTAAAGGAAATGTGGAAGGTTATATCCAACATCAATTGTTTGTACATTTCTCAAATGAAACACAAATTATAAAGCTGGATTCCACTTTTAGAGTAAGAACTTCAGTATAGACAGCTCAGCAGTGGCAGCCCTGGCAGACAACAATGACTGGGTTCCCAGGACAAACCAACCCCTGGGCTTCAGCTCTGGGGATTCCAACTCCCTCTTCTGGCCCTTTAGAGCACTGCATGCACACACTGCACATACAGATGAGTAGGTACACATATACACATACATGAAAATAGTTACAAAACCCAAAAGGACTTCAGTATCAAAAATTCAGTAAACAAAACTTCTGTGTCAACTAACTTAGGAGTCAAAGATCCCCTGAAGGAAATTAAGTGACAATTTATAGCTAAAAATGTCTGACATGGAAAAGACAAGAAGAGGAAGTCACAGTAGAAGATACCTATGAAATAAGCATTTCACTGAGAAGAAAGCCGTAGACATAAGAAGGATAACCCAAGTACAGTAGTCATCAGAGAATGTAAATCAAACAAAAGCTCTCTTAAAAGCTTTTGTAGAGAAAAGGCTTATATACAAACATCCAAAACACAGACAAGAAAGTATATACCAGTTCACAGCAGAAGAAAAGTCAGGAAACCATCCAAACAAAACAGTATTAGTCAAGGTTCCCCGGAGAAATGGGATCAATGGAATGCATATAAAAATAGAAAGCTTTATTTTAAGGAATTGGCTTACATGATTGTGGAATCTAGCAAGTCCAGAATTCAGGGTGAACCAGCAGACTAGAGAACAGGGAAGAGAGATGCTAGGGTTCGAGTCCAAAGACCATCTGCCAACACCCCGCCCCAACCTCCTTGGATTCCATTTGAATCTTCAGCTAAGCAGATAAAAAATCAGGCCCAGATCCAGGGTTTTGAATTGGCCCATCCCAACATCTACCTCATGAACTGTTGGAGTGCATGAGGGTCCCGAGGATCCAAATCCATAGGCTCTCCATGACACAGGGCAGCAACAGTATAACCAAGAGGATATCCCAGTGAGGATCCAATACTGATAGAGTAGTAGAAGACAGAGGTCTCTAATCAGACCCCATATCAGACCTCGTATTCATTGCAATGAACATTTGCAAGCAAATGGGTAGACGATGGGACACACCGTGGCACCGTACAGCTTCCACAGCAAATTTTTTTTCTCTGTTGTAGAAAGGTGGAGGGCATGGTGTGAGGGGAGGGGTAGATGAGCAGGATTATGGTGCATCATGTGAAACTCACAAAGAACCAATAAAAGTTTTTTTTTTTTAAATAGACACATTATGGACAGCGATATATTGTACTTTCCTCAAAGCTGACTGATTAAAATGTGAGATTCATTTCAAACAAACAAACAAGCTCACAGAAAGACCCAGGATAAAATTCTACCACATACCTGCGTACTGTGGCCCAGAACATATAATGTATGAAATTAACCATCTTTTAAAAAAAATCAACTTTCACATCTTCACAGCACAAATGATCTCTAAACCAAACTGGAGCTTTCTCTATCACCCTGTATACTATTAGATACAACACTGAGGAAAGCCAAAATCAAACAGAAGAAGACCCCCTGTGATGTCACTGTATATAGTTCAAAGATAAATAAAACTAAACTCTATGTCTCTTACATATGTGTATAGTAAAATACAGCTATAAGCCTGATTACAACAAAGTCAGTAATTTGGGGGCTCTGTTTTGTTGTGCGGTAAGTAAATTTGATACTAAGGATTGTACCCAGGATTTCACACACCCCAAACACAGACTATATCACTCACTTACAGCCCCAATTGATCGCACTTATCCTCAGAAGGAATTTGGGCTGAGGTCAGGGACAAGCACACATGTAGCTTTACTGGAATCAGTTCTGAGGTTAAATAGTGGGTTTGAGTAGGCCCAGTTTATCTCTCAATGTTATAAATTAACAGTGGCAGAGACAAAATTAAAGCACACCAACCTGTTTCATTGTTCCTCCAGGATACACACCTAATCAACAGATCCCAGCCCTTAGAGGTGAAGGACAATCCTCCATTTTCTTCCTCCTCTTCTGTAGCCATCTTAAAGAGAGCACATTAAAGCAATCAATACCTAAGATGGAAGGAGGCTGAATCACTTGTCACCACACAGCATAGTTCCCTCCCAAGACTGCTCTTGACCAATCTTGTTGGTTCTGGATCTAAAACATCTGTGTAGTTAGCCTAATGAAGTTCTAAATTTCAGGATTTATAGATGACTCAAATATCACCATCTTGGTTTCTTTCCTTTTCTTTAATAAGACACTCTGGCAAAGACAGCTTAAAAAGGAAAGGGTTTTCTCTAGCTCACAGTCCAAGGGCACAATCTATCACAGCAGGAGAAATCAAGGCAGCAGAAGCCTAAAGCAATTGATCACATCATACGCACAATGAGGAACCAGAAACAAATTATGCTGTCATGCAACTGGCTTTTCTGTGGAATAGTTCTGCCCTCTGTTCAGATGAATCTTCCCATAGCTTCTGGAGGATTCTAGATTCAGTCAATTCCAGACAATTAATATTCACCATCACATGATCTTAACCTGATGCAACTAATAAAAACTGAGAAACAATTTACTCAGTCATAGATTATTTTGTGTACTATATACAACATGACATACATGCAAATATTCCAGGAATGAATCAGAGGTAAAGAAATAAAGCTAGTAAGTAATATATATGTATTTAAAGATCTGCTTCCCTAAAAGAGACCAGCAAAACTAGACAAAAGACAGTTTTGAGCCCAACAGCTAAGGTGTTATAATGGGTAGGCTGGGAACCAAGCTCTGACCCTCTGCAAGAGCAGTACTCTTAACCCTGAGACATCTCTCCAGCCCTGGAGTGGTCTTTAACTGTGGACTAGGTAGCCTCTTTGTAACTCTAGCACAAACCAGCCCCTGCACTAGGAAACATAAGCAGTCTTCCAGGCTCAGGATTCTGCTGTCCAGGAGACAGGGTTGGAAGTAAAGAGAAGTCAACCACGAGTCTGTTCAAAAGCAAGGGGCCTCTACTCTGAGCCTTGTGGATTCTAGTTCCAGAGTCAAAGCTCTTGTAATGAATTAGTTAGTTAGTTAGTTAGTTAGTTAGTTAGTTAGTTAGTTAGTTA
>JADRCD010232418.1:1740-50244 GCA_019843815.1 Montemys delectorum
ACATGTGTGCCTGGTGTGTGATGCCTCTGTACATGTGTGCCTGGTATGTGATGCCTCTGTACATGTATACATGTGTGCCTGGTATGTGGTGCCGCTGTACATGTGTACATGTGTGCCTGGTGTGTAATGCTGCTATACATGTGTACATGTGTGCCTGGTGTGTGATGCCTCTGTACATGTGTGTCTGGCATGTGATGTCATTGTACAGCCTGAGCCCATGCTGACAACACTATCACCCAGAGACCATAGAAAGCAGACAGCACGAGAAACTGTGACAGGCTTTGAAGCACTTATGAAATCTATTAACAACAAACACAATGTTAGCCAAATGATGCAATGGCCACTGGAGGGATAGGCTGCAGAATTTGAAAGAATGATGAGAAGTTTCCAGAATGCACAGAAGGGGAGAGAGAGGTGTGGCCCTGGCAGAAGGATACACAAAGCTCTCTTGGCCACCACAACTACAGGAGACTTAGCAAGCACCTGAGATCTGCCCACATTCTCTCTTTGTCTGTGAGAGACTCCTGTTGGATGAGCTAATTGGCAGGCAGGGAGTAATGGAGCCTGATGCTGTCCTCTGGATTTACCCTTCCAGGAACCAAGCAGGGGCAAGACAGCAGCTCAAGGGAACGGGAAACCTTTTCCTCCTCAGGGCCCCACTGATGCAAGTTGGACCTTCTTTCTCACTAGCCCGCTGTGGGCTCATTTTACTCCCTTCTTGCTCACAAAGAATACAGACATAAAAAAGAAAACAGATTCCCCCAGAGAACCCTATCTGACTCTCCAGGAGAAACCTCTCCTCAACCGCACATCTCCACTCCTGGTAAAAACATCCTGAGCTACACCAGGGAGAATAGTTATGTTGCTTATGGTCTCTGGGGCATGGACTGGGCAGCCAAGAGTGCTCACTCCAAGTGTGACAGCCCAAGCTGCGCACACAGGCCCTGGCTGGGAACCATGCCAGCATGCATCCATCACCCAGAGAACACCTCTGCCATTTACCCAGGCAAGCAAATTACTACTTGCATATTCTGAGCAATGTCCACACATGGCAACCGTGAGGATGAGAGAAGGTGGACAAAGTGGCACACACCTGCAATCCCAGCCCTCGGGAGTCTGATACAAGAGGACTGCTGTGAGTTTGGAGCCAGCCTGGACTACAGAGTGAGTTCTAGTCCAGCCTAGGAAACCCTGTCTCAACTAAAAACAAGTAAATAAATAGATAACCAAATTATCTTAGTTAGGGTTTCCATTGCTGTGAACAGACACCATGACCAAAGCAACTCTTAATACAGAACAACATTTAACTGGGGCTGGCTTACAGGTTCAGGGGTGCAGTCCATTATCATCATGGTGGGAAGCATGGCAGCAAGCAGGCAGACATGGTGCTGGTGGAGCCCAGAGCTCTACATCTTGATCTAAAGGTAGCCAGGAGGAGGCTCTCTTCTGCACTGAGAAGAGCTTGAACACTAGGAGACCTCAAAGCCCGCCTATGCAGTGACACACTTCCTCCAACGAGGCCACACCTCCTCCAACAAGGCCACACCTCCTCCAACAAGGCCACACCTCCTCCAACAAGGCCGCACCCATTCCAACAAGGCCACACCTACTCCAGCAAGGCCACACCCACTCCGACAAGGCCACACCTACTCCAACAAGGCCACACCTACTCCAACAAGGCCACACCTGGTGCCTCTTCCCATGGGCCACACATATTCAAACCACCACATAAATTCCCCCTTGAAGATGGTAGAACTAGTCCCTTTAATTGTGAAGCAGATGCAGTCCTTACCTACTTGGCACGCAGTGGGACTCAGGATGCTCGCTCTGACTTCATCCTTTTTTCCCTCTAGCAAATCATTCTAATACAAATTAAAATAGAATTACATCACTTTCCAACTTTCATCTACTCCCTCCAACCCGCTCATGTCCCCCACTCTCAAATTAATAGCTCGCTTTTCTGTGATCATTGTTATACACACACACATGTATATACATATATATATACATGTGTGTATGTATGTGCAAATGTATAAATACAATATGACGAGCTCGTTTTTGTTGTTTGTGCATGTGGTGTTAGGGCTGACTACTTTGTATTGGATAGCCATAAGGGAGCTCATCCTGGGAACGGCTAATTCTCCCTCACCCGACAGTCAAGAGTCGCTTATAGTTCCTCATCTAGGGGTGGGACCCCGTGACATTTTCCCATTTCCACATTAGCAGGTATGGAGGCTTGAGTAAAAATGACCTCCATACATTTAGAGGGAGTGGCATTATTAGGAAGTGTGGCCTTGTTGGAGCGGGTGTGCCCTTGTGGGAGTGGGTGTGGCCTTGTTGGAGGAAGTGTGTCACCGTGGGGGTGGGCTTTGATGTTTCAAATGCTCAAGCCAGGCCCAGTGTGACTCACAGTTTCCTTCTTGCTGCTTGAGGATCAAGATGTAGAACTCTCAGCCCCTCTCCAGCACCATGTCTGCCCGAATGCTACCATGATGATAATGGGCTGAACTTCTGAAACTGTAAGCCAATCCCAATTAAATGTTTTTCTTTATGAGAGTTGCCTTGGCCGTGGTGTCTGTTCACAGCAATAAAACCCTAAGGCAGCAGGTCTGTTGATCTTGCCCTTTCTCTGGCCTTTTTCACGCAGCTGTTTCTAGGAGAGACTGGTGCTCCGGCTCCTACCATCTTTCTGCCACCAATTCCTCCATGTTTCCTGAGCACTGGGGGGCTCCTCACAATCATTCCATCCCTGCATTGTATCTAATTATGGTTTCCATCTTGCTGTAAAGAGAAGATTCTTTGATGACAGGTGGCAGATAACTTACCTGTGAGCAACCATAAACCGTGTTTGAGAAAAATGTTGCTAATTCTTAAGCATTGCTTATAGTTCCATAAGAGTTTGGGGAAGTATTCTCAAAGTAGGCTTAGTTGTACCAGAAATGGTGGCACATACCTTTAATCTCAACACTCTAGAGGCAGAGGCAGGAAGATCACTGTAAGTTCAAGCCCAGCCTAGTCTACCTAGCAAGTTCCAAGCCAGCCAACCCAACAAGACTATCTCAAAAATGTTTCTTAAAGAGATCAGTTTGGACCTGGGGGTAGTTCAGTCTATAATGGAACCATGAGAACCTAAGTTCAAAACATGCTTGTCATCCCAGAGTTTGGAAGGCAAAGATAGGTAGATTCTAGGCGCTCCCTGGCCAGCCAGCAAAACCTACTTGGTAAGCTCCAGGGCAGGGAGAGACCCTACCAAGAAAAAAAGGTGGATGGCTCCTGAGAAACAACATTGAGGTTGACCCTTACCCAACGCATACACACAAACACACACACACACACACACACAGATACATATGTACACACATCAGATGAAATTAATCTTCTTCACTTGTTTTACACAGATCTTGTAAAAGGAGCTTTAAGCTGTAGATATTCCCACAAAAACTTTAGAAAAGTATACCTGCCTAGCTTGCATATAGCCCTAGAGTTATTCTCTAGAAACACACACACACACACACACACACACACACACACACACACACAGAAGGAAAAACCATACCCAACTTGATGGCATTCAGAGAAACTGAAACAAACAAGAAATCTGGGTAACTAGATATTGAGGATAAATATGAAACAGATGAGGAAGTCGTGAAGCTGTGTCTGTTTTAGTCTGTTTTGTTTGTCTTAGTTACTATCCAATTGCTTCAAGGAGACACTGTGACCATGGCAACTTCTAAAACAAAGCATTTGGGGGGTGGGGGGCTTGCTTACAATTTCAGAGGTTCATTTCCATATGGTAAGAAGTGTGGCAGCAGACCAGCAGACTTAGCACTGGAACAGTAACTGAGAGCTCATATCTGACAAGCTGACAGAGAGAGAGAGCGTCAGTTTTCGAAGCCTCAAAGCCCACCTCCAGTGACACATCTCTTTCTACAAGGCCACACCACCTGATCCTTCCCAAACAGTTCCATCAACTGGGGACCAAGCACTGGAACATATGAGCCTGTGGGGGCCATTTTCATTCAAGCCACCACAGTGTTACTATAACGAAGTGCATGAGGCTAGGTAACTTACAAATGTTAAAACTCATGCTCATCCACAGTCTCTCTCACACACACTGACTCTGTACTTGCTACAGGCAGCCCAGATGTGGGGAAGCACATAGAGCAGTGTGCATGGGCTCTACACCTGAATTGCACCATGCTAAAGAGAAGCTTGAGCCTGTGGACGAGGCATCACGAGTCCCTGGAACTGATTCTCTGTGGCTTCCGGGGTGACACCTACAAGCAGTTCACGGCCCAGCTTCCTTCCTTCGTAGACTTAACGAGCATTGTGATGGTTGATCTTCATTGTCAACTTGACTGGATTTAGGATCAGCGTGGAGAACTTCCCAAGTTTAGCTGAAGTGGGAACCCCCACCCTGAAGGTAGGTGGCACCATCCCATGAACTGGGGGCTCACACTTAATAAGGAGAAGGAGAAGAAAGTCGTCAGACTCGCGAGGAGAATCTTCTTGCTGCATCATGCCACGGTAGAAGGTCGAAGAGAGAGGCAGGGGAGGGGGAGGGGGAGCTCAGGGTTAGCACCGCTCTCCTAATGGTGACCTTGTGATTGACACCTGTCATTAGACCCCCACCTCCCAACACTATTGCACTGGGTACCAAGCTTCTAGCCCTCTACATTGAGGGGGACACATTCAAACCACAGCCAAATCACTTACATTTACTAAAATAGTAGTCACAAATTAAAGATCTTGGACCAGTGAGATGGCTCAGCAGGTGAAGTACTTGTCCTAAAGGCCTGATAACCTGACTTCAGCCCCCAGTCCCTACATAAGACGCCAGAGGTGGCGGCACATGTCCGTTAGTCTAACATCCCCGTGGTGAGATGGGGCAGAGACGGGAGCAGTACATCCCATCCAGAGCAGTGCAGAGGTGAGACCCTGAACAAGCTGAAGATGAAAACCACCTCCCCAGAGTAGACCTCTGAGCCACACACATGCACTGTGGAATGTGGGAGCACTCACACTCACACACACACACACACACACACACACACACACACAAAGAGCACAGCACACAGGCTGGGTATGGTGCACACCTTTAGTTCCAACACTGTGAAGCAAAAGCAGGTGGATCTCTGTGAGGTCCAGGCCAGCCAGGGCTACATACTGTTTAAACAGTAACAACAAAAAAAAATTAAAGAGGAAAACTGACTGTTTAACAGGTGTCCTACAAGGACACTTGACCAACAGGAAGAACCGCACCACAGTGCTCAAGGGAGTTGCTGACAAGCAGTGTTTCTGAAAAGGTCCTGGAAGGCCATTCTGCCCTGAAGCTGTGGTTTTTTTTGCTCCACTCATAACAAACTTCTACAGGTTCAGTTCTGTGCTCTTGAGTCTGCCTGCTGTGGGCTGTTTGGCAAGCCCCATCGTGTTTAATAACACTCGTTTGTGTCGGCAGCATTTTTGGCCTATAATTGTTCAATAAATAGGTTTTAAGCTATGTATGCATTACATGGATCAGATCCTAAACAGATGTACCCACAATCCCCCAGCTTTTCAGATGCCTTCAGGACATTATTCCATTTTTATCTCCTAACTGTTTCCCACTGGGAAGTGGGAGCAGGTGGAATCCCGATTTTCTCCTAATTGGGCTGGAGACTAAAATAAATTTTAGATCTGCTGGCTTAGAGTAACTTGCATGTACTGGTTCCAGCACGACAGGAAGTTAATATGGTGGAGAAGCAGATTATAGCTGAAGTGTGGCTGGCATGATATGGTACTTGTGTCCTGTCACTGAGCTTCATGACTAGTTCAAAACCCCTCCCTAGAGGGCCTCACCTTAGCCCACTGGGGAACCTCTGTCCCGTTCCTCGGGCATGGGTGATGTCTGACAGCTAGAGGATTAATGTGATGCGGAGTTGTCTCCCCGTGCTGCTCCCACTGGACGATGAGTTCACTGAGGTCCTTGGTTATTGACTGTTATGAGATGAATGGCATCCTTCCCCCATAAGTGTTTGTTTATATTCTAGCCTTCGGATTACAGGTGGTGGACACCTGTGATCCCAATGTGCAGGAAACTGAGGCAAGAGGACTTAGAGTTCCAGGCCAATCTTGGTTACAGAGTGAGTCTCTGTCTCTAAAAACCCAAGGTAGGTAGATAATTAAGTTCTAAATTTCAGCATCTTGAACATAAACCAATAAGGGTCAAATAAAGAAAATCTTGCACTGGGGAACAGATTGCAGTGTGGCTCAGTTCTGAGAGTACTTGCCTAGCACACATGAGGCCCTGGCTGCATCCCAGCTCTGAAATAATTAGGTGTGGGGCCATCCCTGTCATACCAGCACCTGGGATCTGGAAACAAGAGAATCAGAAGTTCAGGGGCATCCTTGGTCATAGAGTGAGCTCCAGGCTATCCTGGAGTATGTAAGAACTGTTACGGAGAGCTCTGTCACAGACACGCTCTCTGAACAAGAGGATTCAAGTCCCAGAGGCCATGGCTAAAGATTCTAACTGCACCCACAGAAGGTAGCTCTTTGGGGAAGTCCTGGCTGGCCAGCCCAGGCTACTCGAGAGTTCTAGGGCAGTGAGCAGCTCTCCAAAAGCAAGGTGGACAGGGATTGAGGAGTCACGTGGAGTGTTACATCTGGACATGTCCCTGCCTGTTACACATCTGATTTTAGTCATTTGTACACTTAATTGTGCAGGGCACAAGATGGTAAGGAGAGGTTCTCTCTGAGAAGTTACTGGAAGACATGTAACTTAATGTCCATGCATCCAGAGTCAATTCAGGCAAGATTCTCCCCTGGATGTGTTGAGAAAACACTTTTTAAGCTTTCTAAATTTGATTCTTCCCAGGCTGTAGAAAGTGATGCCTCTGTTTAGAGATGGAGTGGTGTCGTTTGATGTAGGCTGGGGGGTTGAGGGTTTAGAGCTTCTGGGTGCACTGTTTGGAGTTACGTATGTGTGTGTATAGGTGAAGGGACTAGGCTGCCAAGGGCACTGTCACAGGAACATCATGTGTGCACAGCACACAACTAAATATGCTCCAAGGTAAACTGTCTCCTACGCCGGGCTCAGTTTCAGGTCATCCTAGGCTAAACATGCCTCTAAAAACAAACAAGCCACCCCAAAAAATATTCAAGAGACAGGCTATTAACGTGTCTGTTTGTTTAATCGATTAATTTAGTTAGCTTCAGGACACGTCTCATTTAATCCTGACTAACACTCTAAGTTTGGTTCGTGCGACCACATTACAACCTCCTTCCACACGTGGATGGTTCTCTTTGCAGCTCTCCACAACCTGGGAACACATCCAGGAAGACCGTCGTACCACAGCCACATTCATTAGGTCCTTCAGCCACCAGCATTGTATGTCAAGTACATCTCTCTATAAGTTCCCGGACTCAGGTATTTTCTTATAGCAATGTAAAGTAGACCAAGACACTTTCAAACACCCTCATAATATTGGCAGCATTTTATGAATTGGAAATTGAAGATATAGAGAAGTGAAATTTTCATTGACCATAGGTGGTGAAGAAAAGATTCAAACTCAGGGATCAGATATGACAGGAGGCACAGCACTTCATGAATGTCATGAGTGCAGAACCTAAGTCACAGACCCATGAAGAGCTACACTGACAGGAGAAACAATAGGCAACTGATACATGCTGCAAAACTGTGGAGTATAGATAAGGAAATAAAAGATAATCAAAGATCAACGTCTTAGTTAGGGTTTCCATTGCTGTGAAGAGACACCATGACCAAGGCAACTCTTATGAAGGACAGCATTTAACTGGGGCTGACTTACAGGTTCAAAGGTTCAGAACATTATCATCATCGTGAGAAACATAGCAGTATCCAGGTAGACACAGCGCTGGAAGAGCCAAGCGTTCTACATCTTAATCCAAACGAAGCCAGGAGGAGACTCTTCCACACTGGGCAAAGCTTGAGTGACACACTTCCCCCAACAGGCCACAACTCCTAATAGTGCCACTTCCCATGGGCCAAGCATTTTCAAACCACCACAATCAATAAAACTTGGGAACATATCAATGGAGTATTTTTCAATGGAACTTATAAAAACTGAAATCAAAACTCAAAGGATAGAGGGTGGATTGGACACAATTGAGAGACAATTCATGAAGAAGAAGACAGAGATGAAGAAATAACCTTGAGTGTGAGGCAAAAAGATAAGAGACATGAAGTAGTAGTAAGAGAGATAAAGGATAAAATGACTAAAACCAAGTATACCTAATCAAAGACCCAGAAGGGAGAGCTAGGGCTATAGCTCAATGATAGAAAGCTTGCCTAGCTTTGCAAGTTTTTAAAAATATCACATCTTATATTAGGGCAAATGAAAACTTAAGAAGTTAGTTTTTGATACAACATGCATTTATCTTTTTATTAAAAATTTCTTAGACATTATCTTTTGATTATGTTGTTTCCTCCCGCCAACTCCTCCCAGATGCTCCCTGAATGAAAATGAAGACATGATCACTCCTAGGTATGGCTGGGGAGAAGATTTTTATTGTAGATATGAGGGAGAGTGCAGGAAGAGGCAACTAGAAGGCCCAGCAGAATAGACCAGGCCATGAAAGAGAGAAAACAGGGAGAGTGACGGAGGAAGAGAAGAAAGAAGGCCAAGAGAGGAGAGCGACAGCCAAGAGAGGAGTCCGAGGGCCTAGAAAGAGACCAAGAGGCAAGGAGAATGAGGACCAAGCGAGAAAAGCCACAAGAGTATGTGGCCAAGGTGGCTGAGGTCACGCAGGAAAGGGAAGATGGGCGAAAGGAAGCAAAAATTAGGAGCTGGAAAGGTTTAGCGTAGGGGTGGGGTGAGAAGTGCCCAGGGGAGCCTGGACTCTGAAACAGGTCCCACCAAGCTGGGAGACGCTAGGGGAACCTGGCAGTCAGGGTCTACTTTGATATGTTACTAGACACCTCAGTCAGCCGTTTGTCCTGAATTTCTTCCAGACCTAATACATCCCCACCTCCCTACCACCACCCAACTTTATGTTCAGTTCTCTATGTTCATTTTCTTTATGTTCAGTTCTCAAAAGAGGACTGACCACCCAAGCCATGCAGCAATAACCAGGCCTTCCTTCCTTTAAAGGATATTTAAAAAAAAAAAAAATCCTAGGCTGCGCCTGAGTGCTCAACCCAGGGCCTTGTGCATACAACCCAACATCTTGCTAAAACCCCTGGCTGGTCTGGTACCTGCTATACATTATGTAGTGTACCACCCCCACCACCCCTACCCCCCACCTTGGTTTCTAACATGTTTTAATTGAAAAAAAAAAGGGTTAATTAAATGTGACTACATCACAAAAAAAGCCCATTAAAAAAGCCATAGAGTTTATTTCATGGTGGTTCACTATCACTGGGAACAGGGCCTGCCTTACAGAGTGGTTGATGTACCCAAAACTTTTTTGTTACAGAAAATAGATTTTGCAGGGCAGTGGTGGTGCATGCCTTTAATCCCAGCACTTGGGAGGCAGAGGCAGGCGGATTTCTGAGTTCAAGGCCAGCCTGGTTTACAGAGTGAGTTCCAGGACAGCCAGGGCTATACAGAGAAACCCTGTCTGGAGAGAGGGAAAAAAAAAGAAAAGAAAGAAGAAAAGAAAAGAAAGGAAAAAAAAGAAAAGAGATTTCAGGCTGGAGAGGTGGCTCAGCAGTTAAGAACACTGACTGCTGCTCTTCCAGAGGTCCTGTGTTCACTTTCCCTTCTCAGTTCGGGGACCATAGCTGGCTTGAACCTATGTATGCCTTGGGCATGCTGCCAGATTCTGTGCAAGTTCTTTTCAATAACCATAATCAACATAAAACAAACAAACAAGAGTGGAGGCTCTGAGAGGCTGCATCTGTAATCCCAGCACTGCGGAGGCAGAGGATAGGAAACACAGGAGTCTGCACCAGACTGTGCTACAGAGAGCTTATCTAAAACAAAACAACCCTCGGAAAGGCTCAAGTGGAGACACTGAGGACCCAGTGTTAGGGAGCCTGAGACCAGAAGGATCACAAGTTCAAGTCTCCATCTCAAGGAAGAAAGTGAGAGGGCTGGGAAAATGGCCCAGTAAAGGACTTGTGCCCAAGACTGAGGACCTTACTTTGGATCTTAGAGCCCAAACAGGCAAAGCCAGAAACAACTGCAGACATCTGTAGCCCCAGCTCTCCTGTAGCACGATGGGAGGTGGCGTTGATTCTAAGATTCACAAGAGAAAAATCAGGTCCACAATTTTGAGCCAACTTTGAAGCGAGTTTTAATTAATCACAAACCAGGGTGGACTTGGGTCAGGACCGTCCCTGGTTTCCCCGAAAGTGGCTTTTAAAGACAAAAGCATACAGCCACCATGTCTGCCCATGTGGCTTTGTTACTTTCCAAGAGCGAGAAGTCTCAGCATTCCATGAAGTTACCTGGTCCTCAGGGAGGTGGAGCTTACAGGTTAACTTGAGTCTTACATCCTGCCCCCCTTGAGTTGTGTCTTGAGTTAAATCCTTGGCTCTGTGATGGGAGCTGGTTTATAATGAGATCTGACATCCAGCTTCATGATATCCAGATAGAAATTAGCATTTAGTTGTCATATCAGTGATGAAAGAGCCAATAGTAATTAGCAGATGTGGAGAGCCAAAGGCATCAGAGTTATTACCTAAAAGAAGCCTAAAAATTGATGATGTACTAGTCATTTATTTTATCCCAGGTCTCCTTTATGAAATGTTCCTTTGAATATACCCAGATTATAACCCTAAATGGTTTTTATAGAAATAATAATTTTTTTCCTTAAGCCATATAATACCTCTTTGTTCTGCACAAAGCAGGCTAAGTGCCCTATCTTACTGTAGACCTATTTCATGTAACGAATCTACCTGTTAATAATTATCTGAGCCCACTTTCCTGGTATGCCAGTTATCATTATAAGTAGCCGTTTTGTCTCTTATGCAGGGAATTTCCTTTTGACTTAGTATTGCAACCTGTTGGGGGAACAAGGAATGACGTGCTTTCTTCTGTAACTACTTCCAGCTGGCATTAGGGCATTGTTGCCAGGGCCCAGGAAGGCTGAAAGGCTAGTCAAAGGCTAGACTATGGGTGTAGTGTCAAAAAGCATTCATGAAACCCGAAAGACCACCAAGGAGCCATTTCCCATGTAACAGAATTAGGGTCTCTTTATTACAAGCTCGGGCTTGGGCTCTCCTCCAGCCCAACCCTGACACAGCAGGACGGGAAGGTGGAACAGACTCGAACCCTCCGTAGGACAAGGTTTTATAGGAAATGGAAGTATATGATGGGGGTATTTATCCTGGCAAGTATCTAACTGAAGGCCTATTGTAAGCCAACAAGTGGGTGCTCTGAAGCAAGACTGTATACAATCAAAACGGTCTGAAAGCACCTCAGAAACATTCAGACGAATCTTTGATTAACTGTTGCTAGGAAGTAGCTAGGGAGTAACTCTGGCCAAGGACAAGCCATGGGGTCATTCCTGGTACGTGGGTGCAGCTTCAGTTCAGCTTCTCTTTTAAGATGGAGGCCGGTCCCAAGATGGAGTAGGTTTGGTCTATCAGGGCATTTATCAGAAACATCTGATTAGCTGACCCAGTTGAAGAGACAGAGAGCAGTCTCATCAGCTGGACTGGTTTATATCAGCTTTCAGCAAGTCCAGAGCTCACCGGTTTGCAGTCCTCAGGTGATTCCTGGATGGTGTCTACTGAGAAGACTATAGACTAGAAACAGAAGTCAAAGGGAAAGCTTACATCTGGAGCTTTCAGGCCTGTAGTCCTGGTAATTGGGGAAGGGGAGGCGTCTCAAGTCCAGGAGAGGGATCCAGCTCTCAGGAACAGACAAGTGCAGAAAATTAGGCTGTAATTACCCAGAATCCATCTGATCGGTGACAGGTAGATCCAAGTTGTATGACTTCTTTGGCTACTTGAAGCTTACTCCTTGAATTTTTAGTTTACAAAAAGAGGTAAAAATTCTACATGCATTAACATTAATCTGTACAGAAATCTACATTATTTTTTAAAAGAAAGCAGCTAACAGATGTCTGTAAAAGAGCTGGAGTAGACTCATGCCTTTGAGCCCTAGTAAAAACTACAGCTTTGGGTTAGAAAGCATGAACATTTTTCCTCTGCCCAGAGAGTCATATATATATGGCTCTCTCTCTCTCCCTCTCCCTCTCCCTCTCCCTCTCCCTCTCCCTCTCCCTCTCCCTCTCCCTCTCCAAATATATATATATATATAGGATAGAGATGTTTTTAGCTCAATGAAAAGCACCTTTAAGTCTATACTTAGAAGACAATCAAAGGAGATTTAAAATCTTGAGCTTATGGCTGATTAGTAGGTAGGTCAATGCTCTACCAGCTTACCAGAACTCTGTTGATCAATGTTGAAGCTGTGAACCTTTGAAATCTTAGAGTAACAATAGCATAGAAGACAGGAAGGGATCTGAAGCATTTCACATTTTATATGCCTTTTTTATACATTCATCATCTTTTTTTCAAAAGATTTATTTATTTATTTTATGTATATGCGTACACCGTCACTGTCTTCAGACACACCAGAAGAGGGCATCGGATCCCATTAAAGATGGTTGTAAGCCACCATGTGGTTGCTGGGAATTGAACTCAGGACCTCTGGAAGAGCAGTCAGTGCTCTTAACCGCTGAGCCATCTCTCCAGCCCCCTCATCATTTTCTTATACTTTTACAACTTATATTTATATATATATCTTATATCATTTTTGAGACCCTAAGAAATTACTCAAGCTTTTATACCTTCAGACATTTATATATTTTAGAAGATTTTCTTAGACTCTTGGAATTTGTAAGGACTTTTAAACCTTTTTCTTTTCCTTTAATTATTTAGCAGACACAAGCAGTTATTACTGAGAATGGTCAATGCAAGGTATGTTTCTTCAGTGAAAGGTTCCACCTAAAAGCTGTGTATACTTTAATATGAAGTGTGTGAGCAAGACAAACTTGTCTGCCTTTCCTTAACAAAAGACCTAGCAGCGCTAGATGGACTCACAAAATGGCTGCAGTCTTGGAGGAAGGAGCTGGTTGCCTTGCTGAGCTGACTGAGCTGACAAAGCTGCGGGTAGCCTAGCTATCAAAGCCCAGAGATCTGAGGGGGATACAGCATAGCGGGAAGTATAGTCCAAACAGCCTCTGTAGCACTTTCAATGACAAAGACCAGTTCCTAGTCCATCCCGGCTCTTGTGGTCTCCATGGAGTTGGCGGCAGAAGTACCAGGACAGTGTCAGTCTCTGGCCACCAGGGCCAGAAGATTTCGAGAAGCTTTCCTGTGGATGAGGAACGTGGAGGACTGACCTCGTTTTGTTTAGGCAAAGTGGGACAATCAACTCTCCAGTGTCCTGCTTGTCCACACTTTGCCTGGGTCCTGGCAGCAGGTGAGGCAGTCGTTCCTAATGCTTAGCGTTACCACAGTCCAGGTGGAGTCTTTGTGGCTGTGCACCATTATCCTCATGGAGACTTTGTGGTTGCTGCTACGAGCTAGGAGTCTCTGTCATAGTGAGTTTAAACATCTTAAATGTCATATTCAGCAGATCTCTGACAAGTTTAAGGGCCGTTATCTACTAAGTGTATCTGAATTAAACAACCGTTGATTGTTTTTAGTTACTTGGTCTAGGATATACCTTAAAAACATATATAGGGGGCTAACTAAAGGTTTTTCTCATAATTAATTACATCAGTACTGGCATGATGACAAGCACAGTTCTGAACATATTAAAGCTTTATTTTTAACAGTTTGTAATAAAAGCAATTTCTGATTTGAAGCTTTTTGTGAATACAATCTGTCATAGTTTGGATTTCCGTTGCTGCGAAGAGACACCAAGGCAACTCTTACCAAGGAAAACATTTAATTAGAGCTGGCTTACAGTTTCAGAGGTTCAGTCCATTATCATCATGGTGGGAAGCATGAAGCATCTAAGCAGACACAGTGCTGGAGAAGGAGCTATGCAGTGGAAACTTCTGGTTTCTTTGCTAGTTTGCTGGGGCACACAAGTGAAAGGATGCTTTACTAAAGCAGGCACATGAAGGAACACACGCGTCACTGGAGCAGACGTGGGTGAAAGGATGGTTTGCAAAAGCAAACATGTGAAAGGACACATGATGTTAAGAAGGACTATAAATATAACCCAATACGACGGCAGACAATGCTGGGTGGTATTGATAAGCCTTGCCATTCCTTACTGGTCATCATTTGCTGTGACTTCATAGAAAGAAATGCACCGGAAAAAAAAAAAAAACTTCGGGGATGTTCTGGCGGTTTCTTGCCGCTTCTGTGAACTCAGGCCTACTGGCAGAGCAAAGTAGAAGTTTCTGGATATGTGTACTGGCTAGTCTTGTGTGTCAACTTGACACAGGCTGGAGTTATCACAGAGAAGTGAACTTCAGTTGGGGAAATGCCTCCATGAGATCCAGCTGTGGGGCATTTTCTCAACTAGTGATCAAAGGGGTGGTGCCATCCCTGGGCTGGAAGCCTTGGGTTCTATAAGAGCAGGCTGAGCAAGCCAGGGGAAGCAAGCCAGTAAGAAACATCTCTCCATGGCCTCTGCATCAGCTCCTGCTTCCTGACCTGCTTGAGTTCCAGTCCTGACTTCCTTGTGATCAACAGCAATGTGGAAGTAAGCTCAATAAACCCTTTCCTCCCCAACTTGCTTCATGGTCATGATGTTTGTGCAGGAATAGAAACCCTAACTAAGACAATATGTCAGCTGATATAAACTCACGTGGAGTTTTGCTAAGACAGACTCACATGGTGTTTTGCTGAGGTAAAACCCAAGAGACAATGGGTGATGTTTGGAAGGAGTATAAATAGGACTCAAAGGACAGTGACAGCATGTTTTACAACACTTCGTTGTTCTCAAGTCTTGTCTTCCCTGATTTTCACTTTGTTTGAGAGAGTCGTGGCATAGAACTTCTCCTGGCGCCCCTGCTGGTCCTGGCCATTCCTGCTGACCCATGCCGACTCAGCAGAGGCCTAGCTGTTTCTGCTGGATCCTGCCACTGCTGCTGATTCATGTTTGCTCTCCTGAAACTACTGAACTGGACTGCTGGTAACCTGACAATTGGAGACTGAAATTGCCCCTAAGGCACTACTTCTAAACAGCATACAGCAGAGCCTCAAGGCTTCTTTGGGATCGACCTGAACTTGCTGATTCATGAGTGGTGTTTGCAAGTGGATTGAGCTGTCACTGCTGATCCTGTGTGAACTAAAGTGCTGATTTCCTGACGATGCAGGAAATAGTTCTTTGGATTTGTTCCAAAGAACTATCTCTCAACAGGTCCACATGCCCATATCCCAATAACCTTCCCTTTCTACTACCTCTGGTGGGTGGTGGGCTAGAAGGGAGGTTAAAGCACTTAAGAACCCTTATTTAAAGTAGGTTTTTGAAAAACCAAAGTCTATAGAACTGTGAATTCTACATCTCAATCCACAGGCAGCAAAAAGAGACTGTGTTCTACACTGGGCAGAGCTTCAGCACGGGAGACGTCAAAGCGGGACATGCTTCCTCCAACAAGGCCACATGTTGGCTCTAAAAAAGCCACACCTCTTAATAGTGCCTTTCCCCACAGGCCACGCATTCAGTCACTGAGTCTATGGGGGCCGTAAAATACCTACTGCACACCTAGCCTCAACAACTTTCCTTGGTCACAGAGGGAGACTCCATACACCTTTTCACTCGATGGTCTCTCTGAGCCTCCATGCAAGGACATGTTCCTGAGCTTAGCGGCTTTTCCTAGTCATGGAGGGAAATTACATCCTTGATTTTAAAGCAAGAACCATGTGCCGAAGCTGCCAAGTTCTGCTCTTGCTGGGACTGGACCATGGCCCCTCGTTCAATTACATCTTCACCAGCTTTTCATTTTCAATTATTTTCTTCACTGCCTAAGCTTGGCTGTCCTAGAACTTGCTCTGTAGACTAGGCTGAACTCAGAGGTCTGCATTCCTCTGCCTTTTGAGTGCTGGGATTAAAGGGCCTGACTGTTGGTACTAAAGCAGTACACTACCACACCCGGACCTAAGCTTTGCTTTAATTCCACTTCACAGAATGGAAGCTTAGCTGGGTGGTATCTTGCTCAGAGATCACTACTCCCTTAATTCTGTTTAATATCTTTAATCTGTTTATCTCCTTATACAAAGAATTTAACTCCATTCTACTTCTTAGTGTCCCTTTAATCCTTGATCCATACTTTTTTTTTTTTCTTACTCGGCTTGCTAAAACATTAGTCACCACACAACAGAGTTTGTAGTAGGCTATTTTGAAATTTCCTTTGCCAAGCAATTAACCTAAAACTCTTCACTTTAGCCTCAGGTAAATGCAAAATGCAGCCACATTCTTAGCCAAAATATCACAAGAACAGTTTCTAGGCCACATACTAAAATTCTTCTTTGAAACCTTTTGAGCCAGGTCCCTAAAATTCAAATCACCTCTCAGCACCAATATCTTCCATGTCCCTCCTAGAATGGCCCATTAAGCCCATAAAGCATTCCACCGCTTTCCTAACCCAAAGTTCCAAAATCCACATTCCTCCAAACAAAAGTATGGTCAGGTCTATTACAGCAATGCCCCTGTCTCTGGCACCAACTTCTGTCTTAGTTAAGGTTCCCATTGCTGTGAATGACCGTGACCAAGTCTTACAAAGGGCAACATTTAACTGGAGCTGACAGTCAGCTTCAGAGGTTTAGTCGATTATCATTGTTGTGGGAAACATATCAGTGTCTAGGCAGACGTGGTGCTGGGAGAGGAGCTGAGAGTTCTACATCTTAATCTGCAAGCAGCAAAGGAGACTGTATTCCACACTGGTTGGAGTTTGAGCATAGGAGACCTCAAAATTCATTAAGCCCACACACTTCCTCCACCAAGGCCATGCCTATTCCAACAAGGCCATACCTCCTAATAGTGGCACTCCCTAATAAGGCCAAACATTCAAACACATGAGTCTACAGGGGCCATACCTATTCAAACTACCACACAGTCCAGAGAGAGACTGGCAAGTTTATTGTCCTGGTCCTTATATAGTATACTATCATAGAGTATAAGTTTCTTATATGACTCAGTTTGTCAACATAGCTAAAGCTTTAAAAAGCTCAAAAAGACAAGGAGGCAAGATATACATTTAAAACCTGAATATACCTTAAGCAAGGAAGAGATATTCTCTAAGCCAGTGGTTTCTAATTCTCCCATTGTTGCTACATGTCAACACAGTTCCCCATGTTGTGGTAGCCCAACCGTAAAGTCATTCTAGATGTCATTTCACACCTGCAATTTTGCCACTGTTGTGAATCATAATGCACTCATCAGATATGCAAGTGACCCTAGGCTATCCCTGTGAAAAGGTCTTTTGATCTTGAAAAGGCCATGTCTTTAAACTCCTTGTCAGATTGCTTAGGTCATAGTCTTGCTGTATCATAAGATAGGAATGCCTCAGTCTCTAGTGTTCAGTGTTTGGTGCTTACAGCTGCACCCCTAATTTTTAGCCTTTTATTTACCTATTTATCAAGATCATATATTTTAGAGACACTATAGTAAAATATTTTATAGGCATGAGGGAAAGGTTGACAGGGTTTCTCTGTTCAGCCCTGGCTGTCCTGGAACTCATTTTATAGACCAGGCTGGCCTTGAACTCACATAGATCCACCTGCCTCCAAGTCCTGAGTTCTGAGATTAAAGATGTGCACCATCATCACCAAACTCCTATAAACTTTAAAATGCTCCGTAGCTTTATAAACTTAAACATTTTAAAAGCTGTTTGTAGGCAGTCTTTGGCGACTTTGTGAGTTTTTCCCCACCCTTTCAACCCCTAACACTAGATAAGAGAGAAAGGAGGACAGGGAGGAAAGGAAAGAGATCTCGGGAAAAAGGCAGGGGTCAGAAAGGGGCAACATTATCATTAGACTACTTCCTGCTGATTAGGGGTGTTGAGTTCCTTGACCCAAGTTTGATCTTCACCATCAGGATATCTAATTTCTCCCCCTCCTCCTCCTCCTCCTCCTCCTCCTCCTCCTCCTCCTCCTCCTCCTTCTCCTCCTTCTTCTCCTCCTACTTCTGTCTTCTTTCTTCTTTGTGCATGACTACTTAACAAACCATGACCAACAACAAACAACAACCAACCGAAGGCCCACCAACAACCCACCCCTTGGAGCCCTAGCATTTATATACCCTCTAAAAAATCCCCAGAATTCCAAATGTCACATAATTGCAGAAAATATCTACTGCTAGCGAAATCATACCCCGGCTAGAGCAGGAGGCAAATCATAGTCAGCTACTGTGGACAATCTGAAGCTGGTCCATATCCCACACCTGGTTTTAAAATGAAAACATATTCTTATAATATTTCTGTGTTTTTCAAAGAAACCAAAACTCCAAAATTGTCACTATAGCTATTCCTTAAGAATATTCAGGGTTTTTTTTTTATTTAAACTTTCTGTAGAACTTCAAATTTTCTTTTTAAGGCATACAAAAATTCATCCCAATTCAAAAGTATCTTTAGAGAACTGTTCTTTCCTTGGTCATCTCATATCATGTGGTTACCCTTAATCACGATGATGGCGAGGCCATATGACATCTATCTTCCTCAAACCTAGCAAAGATGGCCGCCTAAGGTGGTAGGCCACATGTTATTTATGTCCTTAAATAGAATCATGCCACATGGTTCCTTTAAGATGCACAGAATTTTAAATATCAACCATGTGCTACAAATTTAAGCTAACTTTTGTTATAGATATTATACATTCCTAACCATACCTAATAAATTTATAAATCTCAAGATATAAAAAGTCCATAGGCAATTATAGGAAACCAATAATCCCTTTAGCTGTTTTGTTTTGCTTTGCTGTTTTTTTCCTGTCTCAGCTCTTGACTCTACACATAGAGACTGCAAATGCATGTCTGGATCTGAAAAGGGGTGAGCCATAATCCAATTCCAGAGCCAGCCTTTTAACAAAGTAGGACAGCATAAAACAACTTTACATTATCCATACCCAAATGACATTTGAATCCACACTAGATCCAGTAGCCAGAAAGCCCAGAAATGAATTCTGAGCCTGGCTGGCTAGTGAGTAAGCTCACATGTTCAAAACCAGTCAGAAATAAACATGCCACTTTCATACATAAAACAGACAGACTTTCTTTACCTCCTCCAATGCTGTAATTTTAAGGAGGTGCCTTGGGAGCTGCTGCTGCTGCTGAATCCAGTTCCTGCAGGCACTGCCGAGCTATAGCAGGGCTGGCCACCAGCTTCCCTACTGAGACCCTGGGGTTTTTAAAGCTTCCCACTGGCTCCAAGCACTGTATTCTGTGCCAACACATACTGTCGTTGAACCCCATACCCCCAACACTCTGTCATTTTAGGAGTGACCTTTGGAAGAGCTATCAATCCTGTCATTCATCTATCCAGTCACCCTCAAGTAAGAATACATACGGACAGGTACATCCCCAAGACAAGGCACAGTCTGTGTGACAACAGAAAACACAGAGCCAAATGACAACAGAAACCATAAAACAACAGTTAACAACTGGAGTCTTCTGCTTCAGAGGTCCTCAAGTCTGACCAAGAGAAATTTTCTTTTTTTTTTAAATATTTTTATTTTTATTTATTTTTATTTATTTATTTATTCTCTATTTATTTATTACAAGTACACTGTAGCTGTCTTCAGACCACCAGAAGAGGGCGTCAGATCTCATTATGGGTGGTTGTGAGCCACCATGTGGTTTCTGGGATTTGAACTCAGGACCTTCGGAAGAACAGTCGGTGCTCTTACCCGCTGAGCCATCTCACCAGCCCCAAGAAATTTTCTTATAGCCTTCTTCTACAACCCAGATACTAGGAACCCATCAGAGACTGGGCCTCTCTAACTTTCCTCAGCTCCCAAATCTAGGCTGGGTCTGTCCAAACCCTTAGCTTGCTCCCCAATGTCAAGGAGGAGGAGGAGGAAGAGGCGGAGGAGGAGGAGGAGGAGGAGGAGGAGGAGGAGGAGGAGGAGGGGAAGAGGAAGCTAAGAAGAGGAAGAAGAGAAGGAAAAGAAGAGGAAGAAGGAAAAAGGAAGGAGGAGGGAGAAGGAGGAAGAAGAAGGAGAAGGAGGAGGAAGAAGAAGGAGAAACCCAATGTCAAGGAGGAGGAGGAGGAAGAGGCGGAGGAGGAGGAGGAGGAGGAGGAGGAGGAGGAGGAGGAGGAGCATAGCATAGCAGCCATTTAGTACACAGAAAGCAAACTGTTACTAAATGGAGAAAAACAGACTTCCTGGTGCTTCTATAAAGCCCAGCACTCTAAGAATGTAATCTGGTCACCCCTCTGCTGAAATCAAGGGGAGTTCAATCCAAGGGTTTAACCTGACCAGCATAGGTTCTGTGAGTAATCCCTCTTTGGTCTCAGCATGCAAACGCTAAGAGCCAGAGTGCATTCCTTGCGAATGCTGGCAGGGAAAACCCGCTAGTTCTTTTTTGTTGATTGCCATGTTGCTTAGGGAATTGAGATCGTTACCACCTAATAGCAGCTGTTAGGTTCTCAGCAAATGCCTCCCATGAGAGAAGCAGATAAATATACACTCCCAGATCCTCTGGGAACCAGAGGCGGCTCTGTTCCTGTGGGCAGGTCATTAGAAAGACCTAATCGCCACTTGAAGATAAGTAGAAGAGGCAGGGTTCACCTTTCAGAGCTAAGTGCCCAGGGATGCAAAGTACCTCTGGGTAAAACATATCTGGCAGATACAGGATGGAAGCAGCCAGATGTGGGGGTGCTGGCTACTCAGAAGGCTGAGGATTTGGTGAGAGCAGAAACTGGAGGAGGAGAAGAGGAGAGACGAGGAAAAGAAGGGAGGAGGAGGGACAAAAGGAAGGAGAAGAAGAAAAGAGGGGAGAGAACAGAAAACCAAAACCAAGATAGCTTCACAAATGCGCACTATGGGAAGCAGACGGCAGGAAACAGTGGTGCCTTCCAAAGCTGCCCAGACACCTACCTCCTGCTCCGAGGAGCATGGAAAAGCTCTGCTGCCCTTGCTCCTGGTCAGATGCTGGGCTTTGCCTTGTTTAAAAAAAAAAAAAAACTCCCTTTGGACAGATAGTTTGGGAGCTGAGCATGCAAATCCTGTTTCTGCAGCCTCTTGTAAGAATCTGCAGGGTGTTTGCATGGTTTGAATGTGAACAGCCATCGCAGACTCATGTATTTCAACACCTGTCCCTTGATTGGTGGCACTGTCCTGGGAGGCTGTATGACCCTTGGGACATGGACTGCTGGGACAGGTTTTAAAGAAGGTCCAGTCGTGTCTCTGCTTTCTGATCTGCCATGATGTGAGCAAGCCGCTCCCCTCCTGCGGCTAGAGACTGAGCTCAACACTCAGGAGACCATGAGCCCAGAGATCCCTTCCGGTCAGGTATTTTCTCAGAGAGACAAAAAAAAAAAAAAAAAAAAAAAAAAAAAAAAAAAAAAAAAAAAAAGGAACTGTTACAATTTTATAGGAAAAAAAATCAAAGGCAAGTTGAGGCAGGAGGATTATTGAAGGGTCAAGGCTAGCCTGAGCTATATAATGAGTTCCAGGACACCCTTAGTTACAGAGTGTAACCTTACAACAACAATAATGAGCTGGGGAGACAGCTCAGCTAATAAAGTATTCACGTCACAAGCATGAGGCCCTGAGTTCAAGCCTCAGAACTTACATTTTAAATGCTTGGGCACACAGGAAGGACTTCCTCAATAGGACTCTATCTGCCCAGGAACTGAGCCCAACAGTTGACAGTGGTTGGCATACACTAGAATTGACATACAACTAGGAGACTCCTGCACAGCTAAGAAACAACCAAGAGGCTCGCAGGATGTCAGAGTCTCGCCCAGCCAGACATCTGACAGAAAGCACCCAATATAGAGAAATAACTCAAAAAGCCAAATGAGCACTGTCTGCTCTTTCAGAGGACCCAGGTTCAAATCCCATCACTCACATGGCAGCTCACACCTATCTCTAACTATAAGATCTCACACCCTCACACCGATATAATACATGCAGACAAACACATAAAATAAAAATAAATAAGATGTTAAAAAAAGAATGCCCCTCCCCAAGTAGACTCATATATTTGAATGTTTAGTCACCAAGGAGTGGCTATATTTGAAAGGATTAGAAGGATTAAGAGGTATGTGTGGCCTTGTTGGAGGAAGCAGATCACTGGGGGTGAGCTTTGAGGTTTCAAAACTGCATGCCAAGCCCAGTGTCTCCCTCTCTGTGTGCAGATCAGGATGTTGTTCTCAGGTCCAGCACCATCCTGCCATGTCTGATGCCAGGCTTCCTGACCCATCATAACAACAACGGACTAAACTCTGAACTGTTACCAATTAAATGTTCTTTTATAAGAGTTGGTTTGGCCATGGTGTCTCTTCACAGCAATAGAACAGTGACTAAGACAGACCTGGATAGAGAGTTCTCAAATGAGGAGGAAAAAACGTCTAAGAAATATCTCAAAAAATGTTCACCATCTCTAGCAATTAGGAAAATGCAAATCAAAACAACTTTGAGATTTCATCTTATCCTAGTCAGAGTAAAAAGAACAAAGGAGCAACTGACAATAAATGATGGGGGTCATATGGAGATTGCAAACTGGTACAGCTAGTATGGAAATCAGTGGGGAGAATTCTCAAAACAGCTAAAAATATATCTACCGTATGATGTAGCTGTACCACTCCTTGGCTTCTGCCCAAAATACTGGACATCCTACTCCACAGCTCCTGGCTCAGCCATGTTCACCACAATAGCTGGGAACTGGAGACAACCTAGATGTCCTATGCCTGGCGATGGATAATGAAAATGTGCTCCACAGACACTGTGAGCTACTACTCAGCTGTAAGGAAAACTGGAATCACGAGCCTCGCAGGTAAACAGGTGGAACTTAAAAAGATTGCAGTGAATGAGGCAACCTGGACCCAGAGAGACAAATATCCAAAGGCATGAGGCGACTGACAGTCCTGTTCAGCTATGACACCTGTGAGCCATAGCTAAGGATGAGACCTGGCCATATAGATGGTACTACACATTTTTGTAACCCAACAAGAGACAATAAATATAAACTACTCCATGGACCTGACAAAGTTAACTTACAGAGATAAGGAAATCCCTTGAACTGGGGTGTGACTCAGCAGTATAGTATTTGCTTAGCCTGTGCAACACCATGGGCTTTACCCACTACCCACTAACTAAATAAGTCACAATGGATATTAGTGTAAACTGACAACCTAAAAGGATCCAGAACCACCTGGAAGACAGGCATCTGAGCATGCCTGTGGGGGTGGAGATTGTTGTTTATCTAGATTATGTTCATTGATGTTGGAGGACCCATCCCATCTGCAAGTGGGCCCATTCCTGGACATGGGTCCTGGTCTGTGTGAGGTAAAGAAAATGAGGCAAGGAACAGCATGTCTCTCTCTGCTTCCTGACTGTAGATGCAACATCTCACCAAATCAGGAGTACAACCTGAGACCTGGAACAATTCCTGAGACAGTTAATTAAATGAACGATTTGGTCCCTAGAGCCCTGTGCTATCCATCGGCAGCATTCCAACAGCTTAAAGGACAGTTCAAAGATCTCCAAGCATCTTCCCGGCTCCCTGGATCTCCCCCTGCAGCATGAATCCTCAGCAAGCAGACAACTGCCTCGCACTGGAAATTCAGAATTGGGGAATGAACTAGGGGAACAATTGTTTCCTGGACCTGAGTCCTAAGATACAAAAGAGGCCTTTGTTCTGAGCCAGTGGGACAGAAGTCTGTCCCTGGAGACAGGTCTCAGCCACATTCCCCCCCCCCCCCGCTTGTATCTCTGTCTAAAATTATCCCAGTTGCTGGAAGCTATTGAGGATGTACAGAGCTATCCTGACCTTAATATTGTGCAGTTGAGGTCATGCTAGACTTAGAGGCAATAAATGGATATTGATCCAGGGAATCTCACCTCAAAAGCCTGTTGAATATCCCTATGATGTCCTCAAGAGATGCTAAAAATTGAGTTACTAGAGAAGAAATAGAGGAGCTACTAACTTGAATGCAATGATATATATATATATATATAAATGAATGAATTAATCCACTCAAACACCCACCTACCTACTCCTCCATCCATCCTCCTACCCACCCACCCATCCATCCACACCACCACCCACCTACACACCAACCCATCCACCTATAAATCCATTCATCCATCCATCCATTCATTCATTCATTCTTCTGTCCACCTACTCACCCATCCATCTCTGCACAGTCACCCATCCATCGATGCTCCCATCCATCTATCCAACAATACATCTAGCCATTCATTGATCCATTTATTTACACACACACACACACACACACACACACACACACACACAAACACACAGGCTCCTACTCACACATCCATCCAACCACTCTCCCATCTGCCCACCCAGCCAGCCACTCATCAAGTATCAAAGTTCTCTAGGGAAAACAGACAAAATAACTGCATCCTGAAAATGAGCAAAAACATCTTAGGGTTCACTAGCCCAGAAACACGAGAGCCAGGTGTGGTGACTCTGATGTCATCCAGGGATGCAGAAACTGTTTTGTTTTGTTTTGTTCTGTTTTTTGTTTATTCCTCTGCTGATTTAAGAATTAGAGACAATGAAGAGGGCTGGAAATCTCAGGTAGTCCCCACAGAGTCACCATATGATACTGGGAAAATTAGAGTCCCCTGTTAGACTCATTAATAAAAGAATTTAATAACAGACATAACTGGAAGTGCAGACAAAATATGGACTCACACAGAATCTTGAGGGAAACATATTAGCATTTAAAAGGAGAGCTGTAATCTCACAGCTGCCTGGGAGGGAAGAGAACCTGAAAAGAGAAGAAACAGAAGCCACGTGGCTGGAGATGAGACTGGGGGGTCAGAAGTGAGCCACCTGGTGACAAGCAGCCACATGTCAGGGAGAGGGAATTTTAGAAAAAAGTTAGTTGGGAAATTTAAAAACGCACTTAGACGCTGACCAAAAACAGGGAAAACATACAGAAGAGAGAAAAACAAATAGTTATGCCTTTCTGAGGAAAGATAGAAAACGCATCGGTCCTTATGGTGGTGGCTAGGGACCACACCACTGGCTGGAGAATATGAAGTGGGAGTGGGGATGTGGGGTTGCAGATTGGGAACATTATCTTAAGGTGATGGCCTGCCCAGAGGTGGTCAGAGCCTTTACACTCTGTGCAATCCCTCCCAGCTCTAACCAGGGCAATGAGAGGAGTTTTACATGGCAGGAGTAAGGAGGCAGATGCAGGGATATTAAGAAGCAGTTCAGTTAGTTATTTTCCCGGGGATAGTCCAGCAGTCCAGAGCTCAGAGCACTGCCGAGTAGCCAACCTCAATTATCTTAGAAAAGGCAACCAAGCATCCAGGTTCTAGAGTTCACATCCTGTTTGGGGGGGGGGGGTGTGCAGAGAAACAGAACAAGGTCAAAGCTGGAAAGAGCTGGAGGGGGAGTGTATTAGCAACAGACCCTAGGTAAGTCTCCAGGTGTTTGCCACTGCTCTGTAGGGTAGATGCTAAGTAACAGTGACGACCAGAGTCACTATTCCTCTCCTGCTGATGAACTCTGAGACAGGTGTCAGCAACACTCTCAATGCTTTCTGACTCTGTGACTCTGTGCGTGCTTTGTTTTGTTTTTTATTCTGCCAAACAAAATCCCTAAATTGTCAATTTATTTGTGTGTGTGTGTGTGTGTGTGTGTTAAGTTTTCAAATTACCTTCAGCAAGTTAAGGATGGATATAAAATTGCTGTGGCTGGCTTTGTGGATTTTAACCACTAAATATCTTCCCTTTTTGTAACTCAAGAAAGAGTGACATAAAACAGCCAATAGCAGTTAGCTTTGCTTGAAAGCTCCAGAATTGACAGATGAACTAAGAAGTGGTCCCAAAGCGTTGAAGATAAGAGCTAGCATAGACCAAAAAGATCTGGCAAGAAGGACAGAGATGGCTTTCCCTAAGTACTTTAAGGTTGGAACTACTGCAGAGAGTCCTGCCAACTTCTACCATTCACAAACTCCCAAGAAACCGATGGAAAAACTATTGTAGACAACCTGCTGGCTGGGTCTGTAAGTCTCGATTTCTATCTTCAAGTTTGCCTCATGGCCACAAAATGGCTTCTATAACTACCATACCCACATTCCAGCCAGTGTTAAGAGAGAAGGGGCTAAAGCCATCCCTCCTAACTGAACCGTCACCGTTAGACATTAGAAACGTTCTTCCATGAATATCCATGTTTATTTCATAAGAAACCACCTACTTCTTTTCTTTTTCTTTTTTTAGACTTAGCTTTATTATGTGTGTCTTTGTGTCTCTGTGAGTACACGTGAACATGGGTGTTTGATGCCGTCCTAGGTCAGAAGCCAACATTAGATGTCCTGGAACTGGAGTTACAGGTGGTTATAAGCAACCGTGTGGGGCCTAGGAATCAAACTCATGCATACTGAGCCATCTCTCCTGCCTCTCCTCCTTGTTACTGAGGTCTGCCTCTCACTGGCTTGCCGACTGACAGTACCACCTTCACACTTCAAAGAAGATATTGAGCATCATTGCCTCCAAAAACAGTTGCTTCAATCATGGCAAGGTAGCCACTGGGCAGGAATTGCCCTAATTCATCTGAAAAAAAAAAAACTGTCCAAAAAGGGCAACAGATGCGGGATAGTCGACTGCTAAGCTCTGCCAATACAGGATAAACTAGTCCATCATAATTCCTGAGTCACTGAAGGTCTGTCAGATGGTTCTAGGCCAGAAGGCTAAAGACGGATGCTAGTGTTTTAAGGACTTAGGGGACTGTCCGGGCAGGCAGTTGTCTCTACAAATTGTATAGTTTTAGAAGCTATGTCTTTGTGCTTCCTACATATTCAGGTACTGTTTACTTCCTTCTCAGATCTCTGATAGGTGTTGAAGACCAGTTATAGTCTCATAATTGAACCTAAGTTGTTTAGCATGAAAGAAGATGTTCCAGATTTGAAAGAATGGATTTCAGATGGTAATACAAGTTAAAATCAACTTAATTCGGGCACAGAATTGCAAACTCTTTCTGTTAGGATAGATGATGGAGTACTGTATTGACAAAATTGATGGACTGGATGTTAAGTGCATACCATACCTTATACTTTACTTAACTGTTATAGTTGTGTTCAATTTATATCTGAGAGAAAAGAGCCTTTTCAATTGGACAAAAAGGGGGAAATGTAGTAGATTTGGCCAAATGCTGCTTGTATTATGTTTATTCGGGTCCCCAAAAAATGTTTGCACAAGAGTTCGAATGGAAGACACTAAGGGACCCTGCCCCAGATGGTTCTTATTGGTAAATAAAGATACCAGCAGCTGGCAGTGGTGGCCCACGCCTTTAATCGCAGCACTTGGGAGGCAGACGCAGGTGGATTTATGAGTTTGAGGCCAGCCTGGTCTACAGAGTGAGTTCCAGGACAGCCAGGGCTACACAGAGAAACCCTGTCTCGAAAAACAAAAAAACAAAAAACAAAAAAATGGCAGCCAATGACTGGGCAGGGCAGACAGAGGCAGGACTTTTAGGGACCGAGAGGAAAGGAAGAGGGAGATTCACCATGCCAGGAGAGGTGGGGGAGAGGAGACACCAAGCTTAAGAAGGTTCAGGACAGAGAGCATACTACCTCACAGAAGCTGGGGGACAGCAGCCCCAAGAGGGCTGCCTGACTGAGTCCAGGATGGAAAATAGATTTTTGTAAGTAATAACTTGGGAATATCAGAAAGAGTGGATTAGCCACGTGGAGGTTAGGAAGTGGCCCAACCATTGAACTGTTTTAAGCATATAAAAATATAAAGGTAGTTGTAGCCTGACAGCTAGAAAAAGCTTTAACAGATGTAATGTTACCTCCTTACCTAAACTTGGTTTCCATTAGTTAAATGCTTCATATTTCCTCTCCTTGCTATGCCACTGTCCTAGCATTATCTAAGTTCCTAAAGACTATACATGGTGTTAACGCATGTTGTTATCTCTTTTGTAAACTTACAAGTTACAGGAAACCCACTCAGATCTACCTCTCAAGGAGCAAATAGACTCCATCTAGATAAGTGCATCTGCTAATCAATAGCCCACAGTTCCCACTTACTACCTATTCCAGAGGGTGGGATTCCTCTGGGTTTCAAATGTTCACCTAAGAAAAAAAATTTATTCTCTACCTTTAGTACATATATGTGTGTTTCAGCATCTTGTCAAGTCCAGGGACTTACTACATCCAAGACAGCTCCAAAGAACAAAGCTCCATATGTTCCAATCTCCTCTCACAGTCCTTCTGATCTATCCACAGACCCTGTACAACAGGAAACAGCCAACTCTCCTAAGACTGGACAAACATCCCCCATACCCATTCTTCTAGGTTCCCTAGAGACATATTGCCCAGATGCCAGCAGGAAGCAGCCAGAGATCACGATGATCCTATTCCTGCTCTACCATCACCTTTTCTAATTTTTTAATTAAACCAAAACTGGGGAATGTTAGCATTCTGTCTAAGCCCTACTCCACAGTTACCTGGCAATAGCCAGTAGGCCTGACCCCCTGCTCTCTTGTTCTCTTACTCCCTTGTTCTCTTCCCTTCCCACCTCTTCTCCCATTCCCTTCCCCCTACTCTCTATGTACTCATAGCCAGCCTCTACTTACTCTCTCTCTCTCTCTCTCTCTCTCTCTCTCTCTCTCTCTCTCTCTCTCTCCTCTCTCTCTCTCCCTGCCTTTCTCTGCCTCTACTACCCTCTTAACTCCCCTCCCCATGCCTTGAATAAACTCTATTCTATATTATACCATCATGTGGCTGGTTCTTCAGGGGGAAGGGATGCCTTAGCATGGGCCTGCAGAGGCACCTCCTTCCCCCACACTTCACCACACCTCCATAAAACATACCTCCCTTCTCTTTATCTTTTTATAAACACATCATTGAGTATTATATAGACTTTGTTATTTTATTTTTACATCTTTTTGTTTTTATTTTTTATTTTCTTTGATTTAAGTTTTATTGCATTATAATGAGAAAAATACATAATTTCAATTTATCTGAATTTGTTAACATTTAAAAACATTTTAATAGAATTACATCACACTCTTCTTTCCCTTTTGTACCCCAACTCCTCCCAGAGACACCCCCCTTCAATACCTGCAATAGCTTTTGCTTTTTTTATTTTGTCATATTCTTTAAAATTTATAAAATATTGTAACAATAAAAATGAATATTATAAAAGCTGTTTGATATAAAGCAACAATCAATTGGACAGTCTTATGTAGATGCTTATCTAAGCAATATTGAAAATACATATTTTTTTTCAATATAAATTTTAAATAACTCCAAACACATTAATAGTATATTTTAAAATAATACATCACTACTAGGTTTTTGGGGTTTTGGGGTTTTGGGGGGGGGTTGTCTTGTTTTTTGTTTGTTTGTTTTGGTTTTCGGTTTTTTTGGAGACAGGATTTCTCTGTATAGCCCTGGCTGTCCTGGAACTCACTCTGTAGACCAGGCTGGCCTCAAACTCAGAAATCCCCCTGCCTCTGCCTCCCAAGTGCTGGGATTAAAGGCGTGCGCCACCATCACCCGGCTGTCTTTGTTTGTTTGTTTGTTTGTTTATTTCGTTTTTAGTAGAGCTTAAAGTCTTGGCTCTTACAAACCCAAAATAAGAACAATTTTTAGACATTGGAGTTCATTGTAATAAGGCTGTATTTCAATGACCCTCACATCATCAAAGGAATTTATCTCCATAGTAGCTAAGCTAAAAGTTGACAGTTCTACTGTGCCAAGGAATGAATTGTAAGCACGATTTTTGGACAGATTTCCTACTATGGTCAAAGCTATTTGACTTGAGTGATTGTCTTCATTCTCAGCCTACAGAGAACAGGTTACATTCATTTAAGAAATGGTGTGTGTATTAAGATGGTCTATCCATGAAGTCATTCACCAACTGTTTCAATGAACAATGGTTCTGCTTAGAGGGTGGCACAGACATTAGGTGAGGGTAAGAATCTGGTTGATTGGCTGTGATGATTTTGAAAAGCATTCATCTCAGAGAAAGAGTAACTTATAAAGTCATCTTCTTCAAAATTGATACAATAGTTACAAACATCATGCAAAGCATTCAGTCTCACTGTTGTTCTCTTACAAGCCACCCCCCAAGTTAATTGTCTATGTTTCTTTTGGCTGTATAAATAATTTTGAAATATGTAAGCTGCTCTGAAAACCATAGTATAGTGTAAAACCATCAAATAAACAATCCTACTAATAGAGAGGCTGAGATAGGAGAAGCATGATTTCAAGACCATTATGTGGGGCACAGCAAGGCACTGCTGTCAGGTACAAACAAGCAGAAAGTGATATGAATTGCACAATATTGAACCTATTTCTTCAATTACCAACTTCCAGAGACCACTGGATGATATCAAACAAATTTCTAATGCCTCATACTTTTGAATTTCAATTGATTAGGACATGTTGGTAATATTAATTTTCATATTAAGAGATATTAAGAAAAAGTAATTGTTACTTCCTGTTATCTTTGTTATTAGAGGTGGAAGTAGGTTTGTGTGGATTTATTGAAAGATTATTTTCTTGCTTCTTCTAGGGTGTAGTTTTGCTCCTTATGTTGATGTTTTCCATCTATTATCCTTTGTAGGGCTGGATTTGTGGAAAGATATTGTGTAAATTTGGTTTTGTCATGGAATATCTTGTTTTCTCCATCTATGGTAATTGAGAGTTTTGCTGGGTATAGAAGTCTGGGCTGGCATTTGTGTTCTCTTACGGTCTGTATGACATCTGCCCAGGATCTTCTAGCTTTCATACTCTCTTGTGAGAAGTCTGGTGTAATTCTGATAGGCCTGCCTTTATATGTTACTTGACCTTTTTCCCTTATGCTTTTAGAATTCTTTCTTTGTTTAATGCATTTGGTGTTTTGATTATTATGTGACAGGAAGAATTTCTTTTCTAGTCCAGTCTATTTGGAGTTCTGTAGGCTTCTTGTATGTTCATGGGCATCTCTTTTTTTAGGTTAGGGAAGTTTTCTTCTATAATTTTGTTGAAGATATTTACTGGTCCTTTAAGTTTGGAGTCTTCACTCTCTTCTATACCTATTATCCTTAGGTTTGGTCTTCTTGTTTTGTTTCCTGGAGTTCCTGGATGTTTTGGGTTAGGACCTTTTTGCTTTTTGCATTTCTTTGACTGTTGTGTCAATCTTTTCTATTGTGTCTTCTGCCCCTGAGATTCTCTCTTCTATCTCTTGTATTATGTTTGTGATGCTTGCATCTATGAATCCTGATCTCTTTCCTAGGTTTTCTAACTCTGGGGTTGTCTACCTAAGTGATTTGTTTATTGTTTCTATTTCCATCTTTAGATACTGGATGGTTTTGTTCATTTCCTTCACCTGTTTGATTGTGTTTTCCTGTAGTTCTTTTTTTTTTTTTTTTTTTTTTTTTTTTTTTTTTTTTTTTTTTTTTGGTATTTTCGAGACAGGGTTTCTCTGTATCGCCCTGGCTGTCCTGGAACTCACTCTGTAGACCAGGCTGGCCTTGAACTCAGAAATCCGCCTGCCTCTGCCTCCCAAGTGCTGGGATTAAAGGCGTGCGCCACCACCGCCCGGCTTTTCCTGTAGTTCTTTAAGGGATTTTTGTGGTGTTTTTTTTTTTTTAAGGGCTTCTAGATGTTTACCTATGTTCTCCTGTATTTCTTTGAGGAAGTTATTTACGTCCTTCTTAAAGTCCTCTATCATCATCATGAGAAGTGATTTTAGAGCTGAATCTTGCTTTTCTGGTGTGGTGGTGTGTCCAGGACTTGCTGTGGTGGGAGAATTGGGTTCTGATTATGCCAAGTAAGCTTAGTTTTTGTTGCTTATGTTCTTATGTTTGCCTCCTGCCATCTGGTTATCTCTAGTGCTACCTACCCTGGCTAAATCTGACTGGAGCCTGTCCTTTCTGTGATCCTGGTTGCGTCAGAACTCCTCAGAGTCAAGCTGTCTCTGTGATCCTGTGATTCTGGGATCCTGTGACCCTGGGCATGTTAGAGCACCTGGGAGTAGAACCTCCTCTGGGTATTATGGGACTCGATGCAGAGTTTGCGCCCAAGGTCTGCTCAGGACACTGGCCCAGACAAACCAGAAGGAACCCTACCACTGGGCTAGAAGAGTTCCTGCATGCCTGGGTCCCACTGGTCCCAGTTACTCCTGATGTTGGGACAATGTTGTGTCCTCCTCACCTCTGATCCTGTGATCCTGGGTGTGTTAGAGCACCTGGGAGTGGAGCTTCCTCTGAGTGTTGTGTGGAGTTTGCACCCAAGATCTGCTCAGGGTACTGGTCCAGAAAGACCAGAAGTAACCCATGCCACTGGACTGCCAAAGTTCCTGCCTGCCTGGGTCCTGCTGGTCCCAGTTCCTTCCAGTGTTGGCATAAATGTTGTGTCCTCCTCATCTCTGTTTTTATTTTTATTAAAGCTTTATTATAAATATTTTTTAATTAAAAAATCATTGGATGAAATTAACAGACACAAAATTTATCCACCTCAATGAACTTCTGTACAGTTGGAACATCCATTCTGAAACTGGAGTTTCACTTTAGCCAGGCTGGCCTTGAACTTACCACTCTCTTGCCTTAGCATCCCAAGTGGGGCTCACAGGCCTGTACCACTATAACTGCGTCCTGGTGGCTTAACTGGTTGTTTTACATTTTCTGTAAAAGGCCAGAGGCTAATGTTCTTGGTTTGCAGGCCATGTGGCCTCTATGGCTGTGATGCGATAATCCTGCTCTGCTGCTGCAAGTGACAACTCAGCAGATAGATAGGTGGAGACTGGCTTAGCTTCTGCCCTTGGGGTACTCAGGCACCAGTGCAAGCTAGGCAAGGCAGGGAAGGGGGGGGGGGGGGGGGGGGCAGACTCCTCAAGATGGTTCTTATTTGGGGTAAATAAGGGCTACATAAACCATGGGGAGTGGGTAGGGGTTTCCAAGGTGTGTGTACATTACTGACTGGTGCTAAGGTGCTGGGGATACTTTATTTGCACAAAGAGGAAGTCCATGTGCTTGCTGGACATGTCCTTATAGGGAGAAAGGAAGTTAAACTTGTAATATGACCATCAGGCTATTTGACTACATCAAAGAGTGTTGAAGGTGGGGGTCCCAAGGATATATGGCATGCACTGTGGCATGCAGGTCCAGACAGGGAGGTGAGCGAGCCTTACTCTTGCTGGTTTCAAGATGAGATTTTTGGTTTGGGGACTTGTATCAACCTCAGTCTTGCTCCAGGCTGCTCCCCACTCTACCTCATCCCCTGACCCCCACATCGCATGGCTCACTTTGCCTCACAATTAAGAATGCATACTGTTCTTCCAGAGACCTGAGATTGGTATCCAGCATCGGTGTCAGGCAGATCAAAGCCATATGTAACTCCAGTTCTAGGCTTCTGCAGGCACCAAACACACATGTGCGTACAAGACTGTAGCTCAGTTGGCAGAGGCTTTGAGTTTTCAACAGTAACCAGGCTTGGTACCACAAGCCTGTCATCTCAGTTTTATTCTTGTGACTTTTCTGTATGTTTGAACACAGCCTAGATGAAATGCTAGTCATACAGTCTATTGCTGGGGTTTATGTGTCTGTAGGAGTGTCTGTCACTCGTGTGCAGATGCCCTTGGAAGGCAGAAGGTGGCTTTCAAGCTCCTGGAGCTGGAGACTTGGGTGAAGGGGTGCAGGCACCCAGTAGGGATGCTAAGAACAGGCAAGTGTGCATGCTCACATCTACAATCCCAGCACTCATACAGAGTTTTGAATGAGAATGTCCCCCACAAACTCCTGTATTTGAACACTTAGTCTGATGTTAGTGCTGATGTTTGGGGAGGCCCAGGAGGTGTGGCCTTGCTGGAGGAAGTATGTCACTGGTGGTAGGCTTTGAGCATTTACACTCTCCGCTTTGTGCTTGGGGTTCAAGATGTGAACATTCAGCTTGCTGATTCAGCCACAATGCCTCCTGCCATGTTATCCCCCGCCATCATGGCCTCTAACCCTTGTGGAACCAAATGAACTCCTTTCTGTAGGTTGCCCTTGTCATGGTGTTAATCATAGCAGAAGTAACTAACACAGCTTGAGAAGCTGGAGGATTGAAGCAACTGTCTCAAAATACAAAAACAAAGTGTTGGGTCTTTAAAAATACTAATTAATCAATTTTGGGGAGGGGAGCTTGTCTGTCTGCCCTGGTTTGCATGCAGAGACAGAAGACAATCTGTCAGAGTCAGTCCCCTCCTTCCACCATATGGATGTCAAAGAGCAAACTCATAGCACCAGGCTTGGGGGAAAGTCCATATACATGATGACATTTCACCATACACATACACACACACACACACACACACATACACACACATACACACATACACACACATACACATGCATGCACACACACACATATACACTCACATACCTACACATGCACACATATATGCACATACATACATACACACACATACACACACACATATACATCCATGCACACACACATAAACACATATACATCCATGCACACACATATACACACACACATACACACACACATACACATCCATGCACACACATACACACACACATACACACATACGCATGCATGCACACACATACACACACATATATACCCACATACCTACACATTCACACATATATGCACATATATACAGACACACACATACACACACGTGCACATACACACACAAACACACATATACACACATACACATGCACACACACATACACATGCACACACACACATACACACACACATACACACACACGCACACACACACACACATGCACACACACATGCACACACACACACATACACACACACACACATACACACACATACACACCATTTTTTGAGACAGTCTTATGTAGCCCAGGCTGGTCTGGACCTCCCTATGTAGATGAGGATAGCCTTGAGCCTCCAATCTTCCTGTCCTACCTCCTGAGTTCTGGGATTTTTCCGGTATGCTTCACCATACACAGTTTATGTGGCCCTGGGGATGGAATCCAAGCCCTCATGCATGTTAGGCAAGCATTTTACCAACTGAGCTATGGCCCAGTGTAACTTTAATTTTTTCAAACCTTAGTTTTAATGATGGTTCTTAAATGCTTAAATGCTTTAACCTCCCTTGTAGCCCACCACCCAGGTAATGGGAAAGAAGGGATACAGGGGAAGTGGACCTGTTTAGAAGGTTTCTTTGGAGCAACTCCTGTCTGTATTGTCTGGAAATGGGCAGTTCAGTTCACAGGTCAGCAGGCAGCGGCAGCTCGACCCACTCGCAAACACTTCAGGGACACACCAGCAGTCCAGTTTGGTACAATCGAGTTAGCAACAGTGGTGACATAACCACTGAGACAGAGACAGCCAGGCCTTAGCCTCAGCTTGAGTCAGCAGGACAGACCAACAGGAACACCAGGAGAAGTTCTCTGCTGTGCCTTTCTCGGAGAAGCAAAGACAGTGAAGACTCCAGACCCACAAGCCGTGCACAGCTAGCTGTACCGGCAAGCCAAGCTCTGTCTCTGTCTCTCCATGGAGCCCTATTTAAACCCTCCAAACATCTCCTGCCCTCCACGTGCCTTGTCTCAGCATGTGCATCCAATCAGCCCGAGTTGAAGGAAGCAGCCAGAAACTTTGGTACACCACCGGAAATTTTTTGGAGAATTTCCCTCTACGGAGTCCCAACAAATGCAGCTCAACTACACAATGTAAGGCGGACCAATACATGTGTTTCGTTAGCAAAGAATCCTTCACCACATGTTCTTTTACTTCCTTGCTTTAACAGAACATCCTATTACCTGTGTCTGCTTCAGTGAAATGCTCCTTCACCATTTGCCTTAGTCTCTCACCTGTGTCCACTTCAGCTAAACATTCCTTCACGTGTTTGCCCTAGCAAAACACCATCTGACTGGCTTTCCAAAGAACCCTTAAGTTTCCACTTCAGCCCAGTCCCAGAGTTTTGACTGTTTCGAATAAATATGTCTTTTGAGTGCTGGGTATGTTGGCACACACATTTAATCCCAGCACTCAGAAGACAAAGCCAAGTGGATCTAGAGCTTGGCCTACATAATAAGTTCCAGGACAGCCAGGGCTACACAGTGAGAGCCTGTCTCAAAATAAATAAATAAATAAATAGATAGAAGTCCCTTTAGTGTGGCTGTAATAAAGGAACCAGAAGGATGCTCTGGAATGCACCTACAGTCCCAGCACTTAGGAGCTGAGGCAGGATGGCGATGAGATCCAAGCCTGCCAGAACTACATAGTAAGGCCCTTGCTCAGCAAACTAATCCGCAGCATCTCCAGGTATGTCCTCGAACCTCTTTCCACTAGCCACGTGCTCCTCCTACCAAGGTCACATGAGCCAGGTTAACAAGTCATTCCACTCCTCTGGAAGTAGGAGTCCTTCAAGATTACATAAGGCATGCAAGGCCGAAGAGTGTAGACTGCTGTGTACCCTGGCAGAGGCGGCATTTTCAAGTCACTGGGAGACAAACCGAGGGAAAACTACAGCCTTGTACAGAAGCTGAGCAGGAACCAGTGAGGCCCAGAATAAGGGACCTCGATACAAGGAGACATACAGACAAGGCAGAGTGGAGGGTGCTGTGGTTTAAATGTAAAATGTCCCCCTTAGGCACACATGTTCCCACACTCAGGTCCCAGATATGATGCTCTTAGGAGAGGTTGAAGAACCTTTGGGAAGTGGAGTCTTCCTGGAGGAAGCATGTTACTGGGAGCAGTTACTGGGAGCATATCACTAGGTGGTCTTGAGATTTTGTAGCTAGGCCCTACCTCCTGATCACTCTTTGTTCTCTGTGTGGGGATACAATGTAACCTGGGTGGGATACAATGTACCCAGTTCCTCTCACTTTCCCCTCCGTGACAGACTGTGGCTCCTTGGACTGTAAGTGCCAATAAACCTTTCCTCTCTTTTATTTTTTATTTAGATGTAGTGTCTGTACATGTGTGTGTGTGTGTGTGTGCACATGTGTGCACATGTGTGCACATGCACCATTTGTGTGCAAGTACTCTGAGAGGCCAGAGGCAGAACCTCTGGAGCTGGAGTTATAGGCAGTTAGGAGCCACCTAATTTGGGTGCTGGGAACTTAACCCAGGTCCTCTGGAGCAGCAAGCATTTTAACTGCTGATCTGGCTTTCCAGCCCCTTAAGTTGCTTCTTGGCATGTTCTTGGTCACAGCAGAATAGTACAGATAGTGGGCAGGGAATACTGTCAAATGCCAGAAATAGAGCTGCCAAACAGCATATGCATACATGTGCACACGTGCCAGAGCACACACATGGAAGCCAGAGGACAGCCTGTGGGAACTGGTTCTCTTCTTCTACCATGGAGTTCCCAGAGATTGAATTTGAGTCACCAGGCTTAGCAATGAGCACCTTTACCCTCTTCACAGTCTCACTGGCCCTGAGAGCCTGTTTCTAAAAGCCAAGAAGGGGTTAGGCACAATAGCTACATCTGTAATCCCAGTATTTGGAAGGCAGAGGCAAGGGGAGGCAGGACTTAAAGGCAAGCCTGGGCTACAGGAAACTTTGACTCAACAAACAAGCAACGACAAAAAAGGGGGTCATGAGCTGGGATGTGGGGCTCACTGGGCAGAGCTCTTGCTCTGTGTGCATGAAGTCTTGGGTTCTATGCCCAGCACTGCATAGTGGGTATGGTGGCAGACTGCTGTGAGCTCAGTGCTCCGGATGTAAAGACAAGAGGATCAAAAGGAGTTGAGATTCATCCTTGGCTACATAGCAAGTGTGGGACGCATAAGACCATCTCCACAAAACAGGAACAAACTAGGAAGGATAACTTCTTTGCCCTGGGTGCCTGGCAGCCCTGGGAGACAGCCACTCTCCTTTCTTCTACTCACCATGCCCACCCCTCCTCTAATCTTCCACTCAGAAGAGGGTCCCCTGGGCTTCTGTTCTTACTCTTTTCGTCTTTCTGCTTGGAGTCCTCTCACCCACACATGTTCCAGCTAAAAATAGCCTACCTTCTTATGTGGTCCAAGTCCACTCCCAAGTTCACAGTCACCTCCCAGGGCTGCTAAGCCATCTTTCCTTGGAGACTGCCTCAGTCTGTTTTGTGCTGCTGTAAACACCCCAGCCTGAGAGACCTATGAAAGCAGAGACTTATGCCCAGTGTCAGCATCTACCCAGCACATAAGTGAGGGGCTTCTGGCTCTGCAAGTGCAAGTTTTTTTCAGCCTTTAAAAACACTTTTTGAAGCTGGAAAGTGGTGGTGCATGCCTTTAATCCCAGCACTTGGGAGGCAGAGGCAGACTTCTGAGTTCAAGACCAGCCTGGTCTACAGAGTGAGTTCCAGGACAGCTAGGGCTACACAGAGAAACCCTGTCTTAAAAATAAATTAATCCTCTTTCTGCCATCTTTCCTCACCGTCATCATGGTATGAATGAATGTTCTGGCGGATGCTCTTAAGAGCATCAACAACGCTGAGAAGAGAGGCAAACGCCAAGTCCTCATCAGGCCATGTTCTAAAGTCATTGTTCGGTTCTTAACTGTGATGATGAAGCACAGCTACATTGGTGAATTCGAGATCATTGATGATCACAGAGCTGGGAAGATCATTGTGAACCTCACAGGAAGGTTGAGCAAGTGTGGAGTTATAAGCCCTAGATTAGACGTTCAGCTCAAAGATCTAGAGAAATGGCAGAATAACCTGCTCCCGTCACAGCAGTTTGGTTTCATTGTGCTGACAACCTTGGCTGGCATCATGGACCATGAAGAGTCAAGATGAAAACATACAGGAGGGAAAATCCTGGGATTCTTTTTTTAAATGTAAAGCATAAATAAAAAGCCTTCATGGACTGTGAAAAAGTAAATTAATTAATTAAAAGATAAATAAATAAAAAAACACTTTTTGAGGCAGGGTTTTCTGTCTTTTAAGATTTATTCATTTAGTTTTATGTGCCCGTGTATGTATGCACAGTGTGTACACGTGTGTATGTACATACTGTGTGTACATGTGTGTGTCCATGCATGACCATGCACATGTGTGCCCACGTGTATATATGTGCACAGTGTGGCTACCTGCAGAGGCCAGAAGATGTTGCTTCTTAAGGAAGTGCTGGCACTTTGGCAATTTTTCTGGAGAACACTCTGGGATACCAGCTTATACACCAAGAAATGACTTCATGCTGACTTGAATTTCCTGAAGTTGTGTGTCTTAGTCAATGTTCTACTGCTGTGCAGAGACACCATGATGGCAACTCTTATAAAGAAAATATTTAGCCGGGCAGTGGTGGCACATGCCTTTAATCCCAGCACTTGGGAGGCAGAGGCAGGTGGATTTCTGAGTTTGAGGCCATCCTGGTCTACAGAGTGAGTTCCAGGAAAGCCAAGGCTACACAGAGAAACCTTGTCTCAAAAAAAAAACAACAAAAAAAAATAGTTAGGGCTAGCTTACAGCTTCAGAGGTTCAGTCCATGACAGGAAACATAGCAGCACATAAGCAAATATGTGCTGGAGAGGTATCTAGGAGTTCTACATCTGGATCAGCAGACAGCAGGAAAAGAGAGACACTGGGCCTGACTTGAGCATTTGAAACCTCAAAGTCCACCCCCAGTGACACACTTCCTCCAACAAGGCCACACCCACCCCAACAAGGCCACACCTCCTAAAACTTCTAAGTAGTGCCACTCCCTGCTGGCTAAGCATTCAAATATATGAGCCTATGGTGACAGCTCTTATTCAAACCATCACATAGTACAAATAAATTATACAATTATTGCCTTGTTCACAATGTACAGAAGGATTTTATCATACAAACAGGAGATCCTACAGGAATTAATTTCTATCTTAATCCCAGGTGTGGGATATGGGCTGCTTCAGATTGTCCACAGCAGCTGACTATGATTTGCCTCCTGCTCTAGCAGAGGCGTGGTTTTGCTGGCTGCAGATAGTTTGTGCAATTGTGTGACATTTGGAATTCTTGGAATTTTTCAGAGAGTATATAAATGCTAAAGCTCTGATAGGTAACTTGGGTTGTTGATTGTTGGGGGGGGGCTGGTTGGGGTATGAAAGACTCAGGGTTCTCTATCTCTCTCTCCCCTCTATCCTTCTTTCTTTCCTATCTAGTGGCAGAGGGTAAAACCAGGGGGATAAAGGATGGGGAAAGAAGAACCTACAAAGTAGCAAAGACTGGGTACAATTAGATAGTGGCCCAATAGAAGTGATTGAATAAACAGATGATCGCAAAGGAAAATCACCTGAAGAAGCAGAAGAAATAGGCAGAAATCTGTACCAGAAGTGGGGTGTTGCTATGATAGATCTGTCCATGTATTTTTGGAAGAATTTTGGTGGCATTTCAACTTCGGGATGGAAAAGCCATTGAGTTCTCAGAACTCAGTGAACTGTTTCTGTGGGGCCTTGGGGCCTTGGGAGATAGTAATGCTGAAAGTAGTACAGATGACTGGGTCTGGCTTGTGAAGTTTCAGAAGGAAGTTTTCAAAGACTTTATTGGTGCCATTCAGCATTTTGAATTAAAAACCTGTGGATCTGGTCTTCTGAGGCTGAAGAATCAGCTGTGATTAACAAAATATCAGAACGGCTAAAGTGAAACCTTTGCTTTGCTGGAACAATCAATACTGGTCAGATGGGGCTAAAGAATAGGTTATTATTAAGAAGAGATCAGCATCAATGAGGTGAAATCTTCTGGGAAGTGTTTCAAGGTAAGTACATACAAGTTGTAGTCCAGAGGGAGCCAAAGTTGCATCCTATGTTGGTAACTGAACTTTGTAACAGTTTCCTTCCCAGGAGGGAATCATGGAGAACAGATGAAGCTTGGTACCACGAGAGTCCAGAAGAAGCCATTGGTGAGGGAGAAGAATCGGTTGCAGTAGAAGCTCCAGGATTTAAGGACTCATAGAGAGAAGATGAGGCTTAGAACAATGTGGCAGGGTCAGAATCCCTGAACAGAGCCCAGGAGAGACTATTGTTGAAGGTGTAGCCCGCTTGCAGTGGAGACCCCATAATTTTGGAGATATCACTACCATAGGATGATCATCAAGGACTGTGGCAGCTGTGGAGGAGAGCCAGCCTTAGCCTGTGAAGCAAGCAACACGTACTGTGGATGGCAGAGCTGGAGAAGTGCCACAGTCAAGGCCCTTTGGAGTTCAGGGGATGGTGAGGACTGAATGTCAAGCACTGAGTGTTTTACTTTTTGCTGTGATTTGACTGTGACCATGCTCTTTTGGTTTTTGTGGTTTTTTTTTAAAAGATTTAGTTTGTTTATTTTATGGGTATGAGTACACTGTAGCTGTACAGATGGCTGTGAGTCATCATGTGTGTGGTTGCTGTTGAACTCAGGACCTCTGCCGGCCCCTCTCTCACTCTGGCTCTGCTCTCGCTCCGGCCCTGCTTGCTCCTTCGTAGTTTGCTGCAGCTGTCTTCAGACACACCAGAAGAGGGCGTCTGATCTCATTACAGATGGTTGTAAGCCACCATATGGTTGCTAGGGTCCAAACTCAGGACCTTCAGAAGAGCAGTCAGTGCTCTTACCCGCTGAGCCATCTTGCCAGCCCCGACCATGCCCTTTTGAAGTAAGAATGTATTTAAGTTTGTGTGGAGAGCTTTGGGGGACGCTTCTAGGAATTTATAATGTTATAACATTATAACATGTTATAGTGTACTCTAATTTGTATTTTTCTTTTCAATCCTCACTCCCTCCCTTGAGACCATGTTGACTAATTTAGCTGGTTTGGTCATGTTTGTTTGTTTGTTTCTTAAACAGGAACCCATAGTTATGAGATTTGGGGATTTTTGAGAGAGCTTGGATATTTCAGAAAACTTTAAAATTCTTTAAAGAACTTTAAATTTTGTGAGATTCTTTGGATTTGGAGATTTTAAAGAGACTGAACCTCTAAAGTGCTGAATTTGTAAAGACTGAAACTTTTTTTTTAAGTTTTATTTATTTCATATATGTGAGTACACTGTTACTGTCTTCAGATGCACCAGAAGAGGGCGTTGCACCAGAAGAGCTGCTTTGCAGCTCCTTCCAGCCACTCCTCTTGCAGCAAGCTTTCCTTACCTCTCAGTAAACCTTGCTTGCTCACCCTTCTATTGTCATGGAAACCCTATGGCCTCTGGAGCCACTGGCTTGGGGTCAGTGGTGGACCCTAGTTCATAAGTCAAGGTGACAAAGACTCCAAGGCTCTGTGCTAACACAAAGTATCACCCAAGATCACATAGTGGCAGTACAGCTGTCCCTGGCTGTGTAGACACAATCTGTGATGTTCAAACAAGGGCAAAACAGCCACAAGACACATTCGTGAGACTCTGTAGGCACAGGGAACCTGACCGTCTCATCTCTGACTGACTCAGATTAGGTGGTAGGCTTCCCAGCAGCCTGGGAAGTGTTCCTGCTCCACAGTGGGTGCTCTAATCCAGAACTGAAGGAGAACATGCTTCCCTGCATTCCCTGGGGCTCAAACGCCTCCGCTCCACAATCACTCTGAAAGACCTCCATGCCACTCCATGGCGCATTCGCATGCATGTACACGTGCACTCACACACACACACACACACATTCACACACACACATGCACACACATGCACATGCACACACACACATACATACACGTGCACACACATACGCACACGCATGCACACACAAACTTTCAATTTTAAATACTAAAGGGGGCTCACTAGATAACCTGGGCAGAATCAACTTCATGATCCTCCTGTCTCTGTCTCATGAGTATAGATGTGAATCACCACACTTGGCCCTCATGATTCCCATTTTATGAGTTCCTCAGAATAGTCAAGTTCCAAAGGCATCGAGCCATAGATTATGTCATGAGTCTGAGGCGGGCTGAGGAGCTGGTGCTCAGTGAGCTCCTGAGTGAAAACAAACATTTTGAAGGTGGTGGTGTCCATGGCGTGACTGGTGATGTACACACAGAGTCCCAATCCCTGGGGCTAAAGCAGGGAGATGGTGAGTTTCAGGATAGCTTGGGCTACATAGAAAGACTAGTTGTACATTCCAAATCAACAAGGGGAGAACATACCTGACATAGCACTTTCCACCAAGGAGTATCCTACAAAGAGCACTAGCGTTTGAGCTTGTGACAGAAGTGATACCCAGGACAGGCAAAGGGTTTCTATCTTTCTCCTGGCTGGTCCCTCTTAAGGAACCTCCAGAGGTAAACACATGGCTTAGTCTCCACTCCGAGCTGTGCTGTGACATGATACCCTGCATAGTTCTGTAAAGCAAGGTCTCTGAAGATCTTTTGAATGAAAGGGAAATCATTTGGAGTCCCTAAATGAATGAAAACACAAATCCTCAGGAAGGAAGCAGGCTGGGCTCTCTACCCTCTCCATTCTCAAAACCTCAGTGTAAGAGCAGCTACCACCAATTCAATGCCAGCCAGGAAAAGTCTCCCACTAAGAATGAGAAAAGAAAGGAAATACCAACTTTTCTGATGACATTTTAAACAGTTGTACTGACACTTGACTGATCATTTTGTAATTCTTACTATGGAAATAAATAAATATATGGTTTTTTTAAAAAAAGGAAGGGGAGGGATGGGAAAGGAGACATGAAGTTATTTTCCTCTGGACCAATGGGGTGGCTCATGGGGACAGTCACTTGTCTCCAGGCCCTGGACCCATGGGCTAGAAGGAGAGAAATAACTTCTGTAAATTGTCCTGTGACCCCACAGAACAACTGTGTGTTCTCTCACACACACCACACACACAGACACATATACACCATACATATACAGACACATACATACATACATACATACCACATAAACCCATATACACTAAAACATACAGACACATACACACTACACAGATACAGCACACATACACAAAGACATACCACACACACACATACACCGCACATACACATATACACTAGACATACACCATATACACACATACATATATACACACATATAACCACCAGCAGCTATGCAAACCGGGTTCCTGAAAGAGAGGCAGGGACCTGGGGGAAAATAGTGGAATCGGACTGCAAGAGAAATAACCAGATCAAAAGGTTCCAATCAAGGTCCAATGTGTATTTCAGAATCTGAGAATATATAGGCAGGGAAACCCATCCCCCAGTAAGCCAGAATCTTGTGGCCTAATTATCATCTTGTTCTGTCTGGAAGGCAGGTGAAGCAGCTCAGAAGGACTGACTCCTATAGGGAAGCCGAAGACTTGGCTGAACAATAGATCTTACCTAAGGGGGAAGACTCCACCCTAGGTGGGCTAGCTGCTTGTGGCAAGGACAGGGTCTGGTTCAGCCTGCTTGAGGCTGGGGGAGGTCACAGTTCCTCCCTTTTTATTTATTAAAAATTAGCTGAACTGGGGCATAAGATATATTTATGCACCATAGTTCTGCCTGGGAATTATGGTGGCTGGTGGCTCTGTCTGTCTTAGCATGTCTTACCCATTGAGAAATCACGTGTAGCTTGTTTGTGTTTATTTGCACAAACAGGGCCTTTTAGTGTTTATCATTAATAAACACAGCCTCTTGGTACATGACTCTGTCTTAGGTTGATGAGAGCCATAGATCCAGTGGACGTCATTGACTGCAAGCCCTCATAGCACACCTTTTCCCCATACAAACCAAAGCCACAATATGCACTTAATGCTTTTGTTCATCAAGATGAATAACTGCCACGTTAGAGCCTCTCTGAAGTCCAGCCTGCATATCCATAACAAACCTGCTTGAGATACAAGGTCAAAAGTTTAAAAGCAGGCAACAGGGGTTTGTTCTTGTTGTTTTTGTTTGTTTGTTTGTTTGTTTGTTTTTGGAGGGGAAACTGGGAAAGGAGAAGTTTACATGTAAATAAAGAAAATATCTAATAAAAAAAAAGTTTAAAAGCAACAAGCTTAACATTTATCTTTGAGGATGTCCCAGGCACTCAATTCAGTTGCAAATCAGCAATGCTCACACTCAAGGTCTGGCCTCCAGGTGTGGAGGAAGTGTCTCTGAGAATCACAAAGGAACTGTTAACTCACAGGAAATTACTGGAGGCTATTTTGCTGGCTAAAAAAAAAAATAACCATTATTTTAGATAAAAACATGTTTACTAAAAGGACTCTGGACCTGCATCCATTTGACAAACCAATCTTTCAGTCAGCCATCGCACTCCATCTTCTTTTTGTGAGAAGACACAAATGGAGCCTCGTCCCCATATTAAAACAGGGTCTGGACCATTCCACATGTTAGTAAGTGGATCTTGACATTTCACCTTGGCATATGAACTGGAAGTGTGTGAATGCCAGTGGCAATCCATGGCAGACTGACCTTTAGTATCAGTCTGCAAAAAAATTTAAAACAAGCCAATTTTTCAGAATGCAGTGTGCACATTCAACAATTCCTTGTCCCATGGGGTTATAAGGAATTCCAGTTTTATGTTCAATACCAAATTCTTACATTTTTACAAAATGATATAAAATTTTTATCAGTATAGGCTGGTCCATTATCTGTCTTAATGACTTTAGGTAATCCCATAGCATTAAAGGCTTAAAAACAATGATCAATTACATTCTAGAGGCTTCTCCTGTATGTAGAGAAGAAAAAAGAAATCTTGAACAAGTGTCAATACAGACATGTATATATTTCAGCTTTCCAAATCTGCATAATGAGTTATATCCATTTGCCAAATATGATTAGGCATAAGGCCTCGTGGATTGACCCCTAAATGTGGAACTGGAGATAATGTAAGGCAGTTAGGGCATTGTTTCACAATCATTCTTGCCTGCTCCTTGGTAACCTTATGTCGGAGCCTTAAGGTATGGCTAGAAAGATGAAATTTGTCATGATTACATCTAGCCAATGCAACAGGATCTGAAACTAAGTTCTCCTATTAGAGCTCTGTCAACGCAATCATTGCCTGCAGCTAAAGGTCCAGGAAGAACAGAAGAGCTCATATATGACCGATATAAAACAGATTTTTTCTAGCAAGATTGACATTTTGCAATTGTGAAAACAGAGATCCTGCTGCTGTATTAAAATGAAATGTACCACATGTTTCTAATAAAGAAACAGACTGGGCTACATATAAACTATCAGTAAAAAGATTAAAAGTATCATTCACTGTCTGAAAAACATTTAATACTGCAGTCAGTTCTCCTAACTGAGCTGAGAGGCCAGGAGTCTCTATGACTACCTGTTGATTATTCATAAGATACCCAGCTCGTCCTTTAGAGGAGCCATCAGTAAAAATCAAAAGAGCATTACTAAAAGGCTGTAAAAAATGTCGTGTTAGGAAATATTACCTTATGTATTTTTAAAATTTTTATCAACCTATCTTGAGGATAATGGTTATCTATAGTTCCTTCAAATCCTATCTGAGCAAGTGAGGAATCCGTACTATGCTGTTTCAGCCAGGCATCTTGATCTACAGCAAAAGGCTGAATAATGATGTCTGGCTCCTTGCCAAAATAAGTCAGACCCTGCTACCTTCCAAGTACCATCATATGGGCCACTGCCTCATGATATGGTAGTATATTATGTTTAAGAGATATCCTTGAATGTATCCACATAAGAGGAGCTCTTTGCCACAACAATGCTGTAGGTACATGAGTCATGTTAAAAATCAACAAACATAAGGACAAAGAATAATCTATATAAGTAACAAATTGTTTTTCAATGGCTCTTTCTACTTGCTGTAAGGCTAGCAATCCTCTAGGGGAGGTAGGATCAGAACTCCCTTTAAGAATATCAAATAAAGCTGGGCGGTGGTGGCACACACCTTTAATCCCAGCATGTGGGAGGCAGAGCAGGATTTCTGAGTTCGAGGCCAGCCTGGTCTACAGAGTGAGTTCCAGGACAGCCAGGGCTACACCGAGAAATCCTGTCTTGAAAAAAAAAAACAAATAAAGGTTTCAATTCTCCTGTAGTAAGCTTTAAATAAGGGTGGAGCCAATTGATATCACTAACAATTTTTGAAAATCATTTAAGGTTTTTAAACTGTCCCTGTGAATAACTGTCTTCTGGGGGAAACTGGCTTGATCTGTAAGTCTAAATTCCAAATAATTATAAGGATTCTGAGTTTGTACCTTTTATGGAGCTATTTGCAGTCCTTTATCAGCTAAGGCATGTTGTAAATCCCTATAGCATAAAAGCAAATTCTGGGGATTTTTCCTGCTAATAGGACATCATCTGTGTAGTAGACAATATATATCATTGGCCATTGCTGTCTCACAGGCTCAATGGCTTGTGCCACAAATTTTTGACATAAAGTGGGACTATTAGCCGTGCCCTGAGGAAGAACTTTCCATTGATATCTTTTCATAGGTTCCTTAAAATTGATAGAAGGAACACTGAGAGCAAATCTCTCACAATCCTCAGGGTGTAAAGGAATAGTAAAGAAACAATCTTTCAAATCTACTACTATTTTATAATATCCATTAGGAATAGCTACTGGAGATGGAAGCCCAGATTGTAAAGCTCCCATAGGTAGCATGGATTCATTAATCTTTCTTAGATCTTGTAACAATCTCCATTTACCAGATTTTTTTCTTGATAACAAATATTGGAGTGTTCCAAGGAGACTGAGATTCACTCAGATGCCCTGCCTCTAGCAGAGAAGCAGCTTCTACCTTTTCTTTAGATCACTGATCAACTCACACTGGGATATTATTAACCCATTGAATTTTAGCAGCATGGGATGCAGGCAAGATAGTGGCCATTATGGAAAATACCCCAAGCCTCTAGTGTTAGTGTGAGGCTTAGGACCTTCAAATATCTTAATGCTTTGTCCTTCCTTTCCTAGCCCCTTATCAGGCAAAAATCCTTGTCCTAGCATATGCTTAGTCACCGCTTCACTAGGACTACACAATATAAGACTCATCTGTGACAAGAGATCTCTTCCTCAGAGGGTAATAGGCAAATTTGACATAACATAAGGCTGAATTTGTCCTGAATTGCCCTCCTCATTTCTCCAGGTTAGAAGTTTAGAGCTTTGTTTTGGGTTATTGGCATAACCAATCCCTTGGAGGTGAGTAAGTGTATCAGACAAAGGCCAAGTTGAAGGTAAATCTTGTCCTCTGATAACAGTTACATCAGCTCCAAAACAGTGCTGCCCTCTGTCAATCCTCTTGTGTTCAAGTCCCACACTGTTGGGCGCCACTTGTAGCCACCAGCAGCTACACAAATGAAGGGAAGCAGCCATGATTTTAATTTCTCCCTCATAGTCATTATCTATAACACCTGGATAAATCTGCAGTCCCTTTACAATCGAACTGCTTCTTCCTATAAGAAATCCCCAATTTTCTGTGAGTAAAGGTCCAAAGACTCCTGTAGGAAGAGTTTGAACTCCCATTTCTGGCGTTAATACCGCATGGGTGGTAGAACAGAGGTCCAATCCTGCACTTCCGGGGTTGCCCTGATAAGTTCAAAAGTGGATTTCCTTGGCTGGGCAGCAGCTTCATGGCCCCATAAGCTGCTTGCTGTTGGTGTATCGGGGTCTGATGCTGGCCCCTCAACTC
>JADRCD010232419.1:0-47449 GCA_019843815.1 Montemys delectorum
TTTTTTTTTTTTTACAGTCTAGACATTATTCCCCTCCTGGTGGTCTGCTCTCTGACTGTTCCTCATCCCATTCCTCCTCTCCCATTTCCAAGAGGTTGTCTCACCTCCCACTCCTACCCTATCAGACTTCCCTACTCCCTGGACAGAGAACTGCCTGGTCTGGCCTCAGTGAAAAAAGACGCACTAAGTTGTATTACCCTGAAGAAAACTTTCTTTAGTCTGTGCCCTGATCACTTACCACAGAATTTAAAGAGGCTAAAGAAAGAAATAATTGTAAGGAAATCATAAATTTTTTGAAGAGATAAAATAATGGAGTCAATTTAAATATTGAATAAAGTTATTGATGTATCAAACAAAGCGTGGTTCCTCATAAATACTTTTAATTTCCTATATTATTGTGGTCAAAATTAATCTGAATAGTAGAAACATCATGTGGATGAATGCAACTTTGATTTTATATGCAGACATTCAGTGAATCTATAGCAATACATTGAAGTTTTATATAAAAACATTTTGAGATATATATTTATAGGACACTTTGTACCAAATCTATAGCCTACATCATGTTTGTCACGGTGTACAGTATAGGTCAAAACTACTATTCAAAAATATGAATTCTGGGTTCTTCCAAAATTGTGAATATTTTAAGCACTGACATAGCATCAGTAAGCAGAAAATCTTTCACTCCTGATCTCCCCTTCCTGTCTTCTCTCCCTCCCTCCCTCCATTTTTCTTAGAATGTAAGCAGGCTGATTGTGATCTCATGGTCAGTCTACCTTAATTCCTGTGCTCTGATCCCATCTGCTCCTATGTGATGAGCCACAGACAGCAAGAACTCATCTTAGAGATAAGAAATTGACTTTAGATAGGAGGTATATCCACAAGAGAACGTTGTACTGTGACTTGGCTCTTGTCCCAAAGAGAACACACATGGATGCTTATGGATGCTTATGCAGAAATTATTTAAAATCTACCAGAAAATGAAATCAAATCTGAAACGCCTCTGACACTAAACATTGTCCTTGAGGATCCCTTGTCCTGTGATTATCTCCTGAGGTATATATTTAACAAGGATTTTGCAGAGTCATCATGGGAGTGCTTCCTATTACAGATTCTGTTAAAATTACTAATGCTAGTCTTCTGTGCCATGATGACTAATTTTTTTTTTTTTTTTACCATCTTTGAATGGCTAAGCTTTACTAAGAACCTCCAAGAATTAAGGATGGAGAATTGAGTCTAAGCTTAGATTTGTTTTCAAAACCGACTTTAATAGGGGTTCTCAAGCTCTTCAAGTCCTCTTCTAGCCCACTATCCAAAAGTAGGTGAAAAAAAGATGGTACATAGGACAAGGTGATGTGAACCTCTTTAGTAGTTCTTTGGAGATGACTCCAATCATTGTTGTCAGGGTATCAGGAGTCCAGTTCAGTAGTGTCAGGATACCAAACAGGAATCAGCAACAGAGACATGATGCAGGAGAAACTGCCAGAAGATTAGCGAAGTATTGCAAGGCTAGCTAGGCAAATGTACCTTCACTGTCTGTTGAGTCCCATTTATACTCTCCAAACATCCGGTGTCCTCCCATGACCCATGCTTCAGCAAAAGGTCACATGAGTCTGCCTCAGCAAAACACTACTCAAGTCTGTATCAGGTGACACAACAAGAACTTACATTTCAATCAAGTCTGGTCAAGTTTGACGGTTCATCCAAGAGACTCATTCACCTATGGCTCTCATTTCACAGTGTAATAATGTTAAAATATAGTATATTTTTGATACTTCAAGGAAAGATCAATTGCATTTTCAAAAAAATGAATGACTACTGTCCTGCACCCATGACAGCTGGACAGGAAATGGCAAGCGCAGGTTTGAAAATGTAGCATGAATTCATAATTCAGATATTTAATTAGGATAAAGCCACCCTGACCATCTGGAAGTAACATTTATTTTATGTCATTTTCCATTATGGAGAATTTGAGAAAATTAATGTCTCCCTTGCTCACTACCTCTAACATGTCCACTCAAGCATAGATTAGATTCTCCCCCACCTCCCCAGTCTAGTTTTATTTGTCAAACAATTCTGCCCGAGATAGTTTTTAAGGGTAAACGCAACTGACTTATTTTCTGAAGAAAAAAAAAATCACATTCTTCCATCTGTGTTGTAAGCATGGCATTTCAATCTGTTTATGATTGTGAATTAATTTCAACAGACTAGGCAAATAAATATTTGAAAAGGTTTGCTTTGCATATAACGAGTGCGGAAGACAAACTTTGATTCTTTCTTTCAAGAGTAGTCTACCATGTGGTAGGACTCTCCATGGCCACACAGATGCGGACAATGTAGTGCCTAATTATCTCCACTAAAGCCCTTACAAGGAGAGGCCAAGGTAGCAAAGCATTCAGCTCCAGTTTTAAGCAAATGCCTGAGTTGTGTATAATTGAAAACAACTATATGTGTCAGTAAGAAACTCACTCCCTGAACATTCAAAATATATAGTTACTTTTAAATATTAACATTTGCTGTTTCAATCATCAGTGTATTTTAGGGACAGTTCTTTTTGGAGTGGGTTGGTGGAGTCAAAGTCAGAGAAGTTGAAAATGTAACCAAGAATATGCAGATGGGGTCCTGACCTTGTTCACAGTCCTCCTGCTTACTGTTGTGGAATTACCTTTCCAAGGACTGCTATTGACCACATCCCTAACATTCTTATCAAACCATTTCTGAAGTTATAAAAACTATCATCCCCATGTGTCTATTTTCTCCTTTTCTCCTTAAAACTGTTGATAACAATACCAAGAATACAACATATACTCTAGTATATAGAGTGTCCAGACTGAAGTCTCAGAAAGGAATAGAAGGTAACACTGTCTGATTTCCACCTGCATCGAAGTTACTAATCCCAAGGAATTCAGAAACACATTCTGGCTACTTTAATAGTCATTTATTTGCTACAAACTAGTTGATCTCTTGCCATGGGGAAGTAACTTCTAAGGGCAAGAAGGTTAAGATAGTGTCTCTTTGTGCTGCTCCAATAAGTTGATCCTACCAAAGGACACATCTTTTCTCCCTACTAGGAATGGTGTTCTCAAAAAGGAAACAGCTTCATTCTTGTAAGAGTAGTTGGTGTCCTTTTACCATGGCCAATTTTTAACTCTTTTAACATTTGATGCGTGGACTCAAAAAAAATAAAAAAATAAAAAAAGTTCTACAAAAAGAAAATTGTCTAATCCAATTTGTAGTGCATATATTATAATTTGAAGGTCTGCAATTGTTCCATTTCTCTTTCAGTGAGAGTTAAACAATAACAAACATTTGATAAAAGGAGAAATAATTTAAATTATAAGTCTCATGGGTTAGGGATATGACTCCTTGGTTGGGCACTTGCTGACCATGTGAGGCTTTTTGTTAGATTCTCCAGGACCTAAACAAACAATTAAATTATGGGGCTTAGTACAGTTTTTTTCAACTCTTGTATAAATAGGAAAGGCTCACATTTCAGAATCAGAAGTCTTTGCAGGTTTTGAGAAAGTTCTGTCCGTGCTAGGAAGCCAACACCTCTAACTACATTCATCTTATCTATTTAGTGATGTTGACATTACTGTTGGGCTTCATAAATGCTTAGAGTATCATATCCATTTTCCTTCAGTTCTACCATAGAAACTTGTTGTAGAATTAGGCACTCAAACACAAGGGTCAAAATAGTATGAATGCCTAACTATATAGTGATGAATACTCCCATTTTCAAGTAGTCATAAAATGAAGGATAAGCTCATTATTTCACAGTACAGTTATGCTATAATAAAGATACCATGGTATGGCTCAAAGTTATCCTTCACTTAGTGAAGTAATCATAAAATATTAGCATACTTGTTAATGTATTTTAAAGAAATACAATGTGCTTATCTAAACTATTTACAGTATTTGGAAAATGTTTCAAATTACTGATTTCATGGTAGAATATTGAATAAATATTCTAATTTTTATTCATAAAATAGGAAAACTATAGAATATATATTGCTGTATACAGTAGGCACAACTATTCTTTATTAGCAAGCCACATGGTCAAAAATCCCTGCATCTACAAAGCAAGGGTTTTTGTTATCATTGCCTTTAAAGTGAATTTTGATTGAATGACTACATAATCTTATATTAAATTTGAAAAAATATTATTAATTTTAATAGTTTGATATAAGCTGTTAGAATGTTCACAGCTATGAAGTAAGCCTGGATATAAACAATGTATTTTTAATTAACGATGGTTGGAATGTTATTATATCTCAACATAGTATTCTTACTTATTAATAGCTTATATTGAATAAAGACAATTGTGGTTTGTAGAGCTCTGCATTAATCTCAGAACAGGAGCTAACGATGAGGGACTCAAAACATTTTCAGAGTCTTTTGATGTATATATTACATGATGTACACTCTGATTTTAGTTTAAAATAGCAAGACTCATACCTAGATACAATTTTAAACTATTCCAGAGGATTCATTTCCCCAAAGGAAATAAGACATTGTTTTGCCATTCTAAAAATAACATTTTTTTCCACTGATCTAAGATCCAGTTTCTCATGGTGAGTTATCTTCCTAAAGACACCCAGAATATTTGTCTCATAATTATTCTTTGGAAATCACTCATAATTTCCTATAATCCTGAAAATAGCTTAAATGCTTTCTAAAGTGAAAATGGTCTTATGTTTTATTAAGGAAAGCTAAAGTATTTATTTTTTAATTAAAAGTATTTAAATGTTATGGATTAGCTACAGGTTCAATCTGAATGATCAGGCAGTTTAAATGATGCATCTTTTTCTAGAAGACAAACATTTCAGAATAGGAATTTGTTCAAACATCTTCAGAATATACCAACTAAGACACAGTGTTTTATTTTGCCATATCAGCACAAAGAAAATCAAACTATTGGGTTTCACGTTATAGTTTAATATAGAACTCAATGTCTTTTTATTTTTTTGTTTATTTATATGTATAGATTGTTGTTTTTTTTAGTTTTATTTATTCATTATTTTATTTGTTTACATTTCAAATGTTATCCCTCTTCTTGGTCTCCCTTCCATGAATGCCTCACCCCATTCTTCTCATCCTTTGCCTCTAAGAGCGTCCTCCCCTCCCCACCCACACATACTCCCGCTTTTCCCCTCTAGCATTCCTCTTTGCTGAGGCATCAAGCCTTCACAGGATCAAGGGCCTCCCATCCCAGTGCGGCCAGATGAGGCAAGCCTCTGCTACATATGTAGCAGTGGCCATGGACCAACCCATGTAAATACTTTGGTTCATGGTTTAGTCCCTGGGAGTCCTGAGGGGTCCTGTTAGTTGTTCTTCCTATGGGGTTGCAAGCCCCTTCAGCCCTTTCCCTTACTCTTCCACTGGTTTACCCGGCTGGCTCAGTCCGATGGTTGGCTGTGAGTATCTGCATCTGTATTAGTCTGGTGCGGGTATAGCCTCTCAGTGGACAGCCATACTAGGCTCCTCTCTACCAGCACATCTTGGCATCAGCAATAGCGTTGAGGTTTGGTGTCTGCTGATGGTTAGGTCACACAGTGGGGTGGTGTCTGGATGGCCTTTCCTTCGGCCTCTGCTCCATTTTTGTCCCTGCATTTCCTTTAGACAGAGACATTTCTAGGTTAAAAATTTTGAGACGGGTAGGTGGCACGCATCTCTTCACTGGGCTATCTGTCTACTGGAGGTCTCTCTACGTACTATTGATTATTTCAGTGAGTTTCATCCACATTGGATCCTGGAAGGCTCATCTCACATCCGTGGCGTCTGGAACTTTCTAGCGGCTCCCAAGTTCCCACCTCCAAGTGCTACTTACTTCTATTTGTTCTCCTAGCTTTCTGGACTTCTCCCCTGTCTCTACCCATGCCTGGTCCTGCCCTCCCTTTTCACATACCTCTTTCCTCTCTAATCCAGGTCTCTCCCTCCCTCTTCCTCCTGTGATTATTGTCTTCTCCCTTCTAAGTAGGTTTGGAGCATCCACACTTTGACCTTCCTTCTTGTTAAACTTCATATGGTCTGAGAGTTGTATCATGGGTATTCTGAGCTTATGGACTAATATCTATATGTCAGTGAGTAAATACCATGTATGTACTTTTGAGTGTGAGTTAACTCATTCAGGATGATATTTTCTAGTTTCATCTATTTGCCTAAAAATTTCATGAAGTCATCATTTTTAATAGCTGAGTAGTATTCCATTGTGTAAATGTACCACATTTTCTGTGTCTATTTTTCCTTTGAGGGACATCTGGGTTGTTTCCAGTTTCTGGTTATTATAAATGAACATAGTGGAGCATGTGTTCTTGTTATATGTTGGAGCGTCTTCTGGGGATATGGCCAGGAGTGGTATAGCTGAGCATAGCTTTGTAAAAGGAGGTAAAAATGGATCAATTTGCATTCTTCTACATGCTGAATGCCAGTGAGACCAGCACCATTTGTTGAAAATATTGTCTTTTTCCACTGTATGGTTTTGGCTCCTTTGTCAAAGTTCAAGTGACCAAAGGTGTATGGGTTCATTTCTGGGTCTTCAGTTCTATTCCATTGATCTACCTGCCTGTCACTGTACCAATACCATACAGTTTTTAATCACTATTTCTCTGGAGTACAGCTTGAGGTCAGAGATGTTGATTCCTCCAGAAAGTCTCTTATTGTTGAGAATAGTTTTCGCTATCCAGGATTTTTGTTATTCCAGATGAATTTGAGAATGGCTCTTTATATCTCTTTGAAGAATTGAGTTGGAATTTTGATGGGGATTGCATTGAATCTGTAGATTGCTTTTGGTAAGATGGCCATTTTTACTATGTTAATTCTGCCAGGCCATAAGTATGAGAGATCTTTCTCTCCTCTGAGATCTTCAATTTCTTTCTTCAGAGACTTGAAGTATATGTTATACAGATCTTTCACTTGTTTGGTTAGAGTTATGCCAATATATTTTATACTATGTATGACTATTGGGAAGGGTGTTGTTTCCTTAATTTCTTTCTCAGCCTGTTTATTCTTTGTGTAGAGAAAGGCTTCTGATTTAGTCGAGTTAATTTTATATCTAGCCACTTTGCTGAAGTTGTGTATCAGGTGTAGGAGTTCTCTGGCAGAATTTTTGTATCACTTAAGTATACTACTATATCATCTACAAATAGTGATACCCTGACTTCTTCCTTTCCGATTTGTATCCCATTGACCTCCTTTTGTTGTCTAATTGTTCTAGCTAGAGCTTCCAGTACTAATATTAAATAAATAGGGAGAGAGTGGACAGCCTTGCCTTGTCCCTGATTAAGTGGGATTGCTTCAAATTTCTCTCCATTTAATTTGATGTTGGCTTTTGTTTGCTGAATATACTTTTTATTATGTTTAGGGATGTGCCTTGAATTCCTGACCTTTCCAATACTTTTAACATGGAAAGCTGTTGTATTTTGTCGAAGGTTTTTTTTTTTAGTATCTAATGAGATGATCATGTGATATTTTTCTTTGAGTTTGTTTATGTAGTGGATTATATTGAGGGATTTCTGTATATTGGACCATCCCTGCATTCCTGGGATGAAGTCCACTTGATCTTGTTGAATGACGGTTTTGATGTGTTCTTAGATTCAGTTTGCAAGAATATTACTGAGTATTTTTGCATCAGTACTCATAAGCAAAATTGGTCTGAAGTTTTGTTTATTGGTTGTTTGCGTGGCTTCATAGAATGAATTAGGTAGTGCTCCTTGTTCTTTCTGTTTTAATTTTGTGGAATAGTTTGAGGAGTATTAGTATTAGGTCTTTTTTGAAGGTGCAATAGAACTCTGAACTAAAACCATCTTATCCTGGGCTTGTTTTAGTTGAGATACTTCTAACGATTGCTTCTATTTCCTTAGGGGTTCTGGGACCATTTAGGTAGTTTATCTGGTCCTGACTTAACTTTAGTACCTGGTATCTGTCTAGAAAATCATCCATTTCTTCTAGATTTTTCCAATTTTGCTGAGTATAGGCTTTTGTAATAGGATTTGACCCTTTTTGAATTTCCTCAGTTTCTCTCATTATGTCTCCTTTTTTGCTTCTGATTTTGTTAATTTGGATACTATCTCTGTTCCCTTTATTTAGTTTGGCTAAGTATTTATCTATCTTGTTTATTTTCTCAAAGAACCAGCTCTTAGTTTTGTTGATTCTCTGTATAGTTCTCTTAGTTTTTAATTGGTTGATTTCAGCCCTGAGTTTGATTATTTCTTGCCATCTAAGTCTACTCCTCTTGAGTGTGTTTGTTTCCTTTTCCTGTAGAGCTTTCAGATGTGCTGTGAAGTTGCTACCATAGGATCTCTTCAGTTTCTTTATGAAGGTACTCAGTGCTATGGAACTACTGCTTCCAGTGTGTCCCACAAATTTGGGTGTGCTATCCCTTCATTTTTTTTAATTCTAGAAAGTCTTTCTTTCTTTATTTCTTCTCTGACAAAGTTATCATTGAGTAGAGTTATTCAGATTCCATGAGTATGTGGGCTTTCTTTTGTTTTTGTTTTTATTGATAATTATCCTTTGTCTGGGGTGATCTGATAGAATGCATGGGGTTATTTCAGTCTTCTTGTATCTGTCGAAGTTTGTTATGTGTCTAATTGTATGGTCAGTTTTGGCGAAGGTACCATGAGGTGCTGAGAAGAAGGTATATTCTTTTGTTTTGGGATGAAATGTTCTGTAGATATCTGTTAAATCCATTTGGTTCATAACATCTGTTAGTTTCACTGTGTCTTTCTTCAGTTTCCATTTTCATGATTTGTCCATTGATGAGTGGGATGTTTAAGTTTCCCACTATTATTGTGTGAGGGTCAATGTGTATTTTGAGCTTTAGCAATGTTTCTTTTACAAATGTGAGTGCCCTTGCATTTGGTGCATTCATGTTCAGAATTGAGAGTTAGTCTTGGTGAAATTTTCCTTTGATGAGTATGAAGTGTTCTTCTCGATCTCTTTTGATAACCTTTGGTTGAAAGTCTATTTTATTGGATATTAGAATGACTATTCCAGTTTTATTCCTGGGACTACTTGCTTTGAATTTTTTTTCATTCTTTTTAGTAATATTTGTCTTTAGCTCTGATGTGTGTTTCCTGTACGCAACAAAATCCTAGGTCCTCCAGTCTGTTAGCTTATGTCTTTTAATTGGGGGAATTGAGTCCATTGATGTTGAGAGATATTAAAGACCAATGATTATTATTCCTGTTATTTTTGTTGTTAGTGGTGGTATTATGTTTATCTGTTTCTCTTTTTTCAACTTTGTTGTGATATGATTAATTTCTTGTGTTATCTCGGATGCGGTTTCCTTCCTGGTGTTGAAATTTTTCTCCTATTATCCTCTGTAGACCTGGATTAGTGGAAAGGTATTGTTTAAACATTAGGTCAAAATTTTAATTTTCTTGTGTGTTAGGGTATCCAGAGCTTGCTCTGGTGGGAGAACTGGGTTCTGATGTTGCTAAGTGGCACTGGTTTCTGTTACATGTATTCTTGAGCTTGCCTCATCTGGTTATGTCAGTTGTTAACTGGCCTTGCTGTCTTGACTGGATCCTGTTCCTCCTCTGAGCCTGTTATGGACCTCCTGGGAGTCAAGCTGTCTCTGGGTGTGGGAGGGGGTCTGGAGCTCTGTCTAGGGCCAAGTTGTGGGCTAAATGCTGTTGTTTTTTTGTTTTTTTTTTTTTTTGCATAACTATTTGACGGAAGGTTATAGAAAGCAACATGAAGATGAAGGATATTCTGGCAGCTATATGTCAGGCATGGTGCCTAAATACACTACCATTGCTTTGCAATGCATATGCAAATGTATGTGCAGTAACACATGCATGCAAGTGTATGTGTAATTGCACATGCAGGATGACACATCATACATTTTCTGAATCCAGGTTAAGTCAGTAAGTTTATTCGTGCTCAAGATGGAGTCACCTGGCAGTCTCTTAAGTCCTGAGAGACGTCCACTCTACTCTAGCATCTGTGTATGAAGCAGAACACTCCTTCCCTGTATTTATGTTCTGGAACAATCATTCTCTACTTCCCTAATGCTTCAACCCTTTAATACAATTCCTCATGTTGTATTGACCTCCAACCATAAAATTATTTTGATTGCTTCTTGATAACTGTAATGTTGCTATTGTTATGAGTGATAGTGTAAATACCTATGTTTTGCAATGGTTGTAGGTGACCCCTGTGAAAGGGGCAGTTAACTGCTGAGGGTTGTGATACACAGGTTGAGAACCACTGTCTTAGACTAAGGCTGTCTCATAGACATAGTCATTTAGTCTGTTATAAATGTCCTGTGCCCCTCTGCCTCTACCATTTTACTAATACCTGACTTAGTTTGCCTGTTTGAAGGGATTTATTCTAGTTGGTGTTTTGTAAGTACCATCCCTGTGTCCTGTGATAGATGGCATAGAAGCCGATCTTCGTTGTGGATTTTGTGAATGATAAACTGTAAGTATAACATACCCTTGCTTAATTTTTACTTTCCAGATCCATGTTTCTTATTTGTAAAGTAATATCACTGTACTGGTAAAAATCAGTTGACTAAAATATTTGTGTAATTGGGGATGGCTTTTACACTTGTGCTTTCCTTGTTTTTTCTTGCATGTCAAGTACAGGCAAAAAATTATGATTATTACCTTTACTAAGGTCAAGATTAGTAGGTAAAGAAGGAGGAAATAATTTAGCTCTGTAAGGGTGGAGTGACAAGCAGTAAACACGTTTTCAAAAAGTCATGCTTTGTGTTGCTTATGTTATTGGACACATGTTCCTTTTGCTGGCTTATTTATAAGCATTCGTGTGTCTACATATACACTGTAAATATAGGTAAAATAAACTATTTACTGTATTATAAATCATAATACTCCAAGAATGAGTAAACTTACATTACTTTATACAAAGCAGTATTCTTCAAAGTCATATATAAATCAGGTTTTATGCTCTTGACTATTAAGCCATTTTTTTCTATTGACTGAAAGTATAATTTCAGAGATGTACCTCCCAGAGAAAGATACTGGCTTCTGTGGCTTATAAAATGTTAGGTCATAATGCAGCCTACCTCTTCCCACCTTACATTTCAAAAGAAACTATTATTTCACAGTAAAGCATTTCCTGTAGTCCTCGAGCCCAAAACTATGTGTGCGATGCCATCTAGAAGTAGATACCTGCAGAGTGTGATTCTAAACCACAGAGAAAGCAGTGTCAGATGCTACAACATTCTTTTCTTCCTAAAGAGGCAGAGAGAAGTTCTTGCCAGGCTCCGCTCTGTCTCTCACCATAGCTGAATTATCTGCAATCTTTTCTATACATGATGGTTTCAGATAAAAATGTTGTCGATGAAATAGAAGCCAGCACTCCAGTACTCCTGAAAAAAAAACAAAGGAATTTATCCATAAATGCAATATAGGCATAAGCAGTTTTACAAATTGCTAGAGTTGAAACTGAAGCCTTTTTCTCTGATTCCATGTTGCTATTTAGACAATTTAAAAAGCACATTAACTTAAATGTATCTTAGTGCCTCCTCACTTTGGCACAGTGTAGGGAGATTTAGCATTATTAATTATAAACAGCAGCTGTGTTAGCATGTACATTTCCTGTGAATGGTTATGGTTGCATCTGCCATACCTCTGTAGGGTAAAATGTGGACTAAAATATATTTACTGACACCGGGTGACAGTTCACAGGAAGAAGGCAGAAATGAGCCATGTTCTGTACATTACTGTGAATGATCTCCTACTTTTATTATTGTATTTTCAGAGGTTTGTGTTTTATCACGTCTGAAAAGAAATCATTTTGAGGAAAACAGATCTGCCATCAGAGATGTAGCATCAAACAATTTGCTTGCATTTCCTGAGAAACGGTAACATGATTGTTCTCACGGTGGCATTTCAGTTGACATAGTTACTTCTGTCCATCCTTCATTTTGATGAAACTGTAAAGAATCCAAGGTGACCTTTTTCTTTTGTCTTTGCTACAAGTCACAAATGCTTATTTTTGTTGTTGTTATTGTTAAATCCGATCTCTTCTTAACTGACATTGCCATGAATAAAAGCAAGAATCAAACCTTTCCTTTGTTTTCTTCCCCTTAAATTATAGTCTGTGATGGACTTAAATGTTGTACCCATTAAGAATAGGTAATTTAAGAAGGATGGGTCATGCTGTATTTATCACCTGACATTCATATGTCCAATTGGTCAAATGCTGATTTTCAAGGGCACTGAAGCATCTCATTGCTTAGTGAATTTTGTTGTTTTCATCATGATCATCGTACCATATGAACTCTTTGAGTTACTGCTTCTTCAAGATATATCCCATAGACCTAGAGTTTAGAGAGAAACAAACTAAGATTATGAACCAAAATGATAGTGGCTGTGGTGATGGATAGATGCAAGACTAATAAGTGAGAAGTTCATTCTCTGATCAACCCCTGATGACACTATCCCACACAAGAGGATTGCTCTCTGTAGATACTTTTAGCTATAACTCTGTGCTCATTGTAGAGAATGAGGTATGACAACCATAATTTCATATGTAAATGAGTGAGTTTATTAAGCATGTAGCTTAGCTGAAAACCAGTAAGGAAGAAACAGCAAGCAGCAGAAAGATAATATCATCAGTTGGGCTGTTTATAGCATCTAGCAAAAGTTAAAGGGCTGCTAGCTGGAGTTCTCCACTGAGAATCCTGGGTGGAATAGAACATTTGTCTTTGGTGATGCTGCCAAGTAAGAGAAGAAGTGACAGTTAGATTAATACCATCAAATCCATGGCTGGAGCTTACTATCATCTACCTAACATCATGTATTAGCACTGCTTAAACCATTGAGCTGCAGTTTCCAATTCAGAGTTCTCGACAGAGCTGTTTCTCTCCATGGATGAGCTTCTAGCTTCTTGCTCCCACTAAGTTCAGCAAGAGTAACTTCTGTTGGAAATGGTGATGGAATATATTCTGGATAACTTGTGGCCATTATAGTCCCTTGGGTTCCACTATGGTCCAGTCTGTGTAAGGTTGTTTGATGGCAGCAATGAACTGATTCCCAGTTGGTAGATGTCATCTACAGAACCTTGAACTTGCCAATGTTATTTATATACTCATTACATTGTAGCAGTGCTGAGACTGGTATACTGTTGGATTCTTTTCGCACTTTAGCAACATAATACCCTTTTGCCTTTTTATCCTGTCTCCTCAAATGATCCCCAAACTAAAATGATTCAAAAACTGGCAACTATTGACAGTTAAGGGAAAAAACCCCAAAAAACCAACCAAACAAACAAAAACTTCATGTTTTTCCTCTCCTGAAGTTTACTCAGTTGTTTCTGTAGATAGCAAATTTTATGAGACACAGAGAAAGCTTCCAGAGTATCCTGTTTCTGAGCTCTTGAATCTGTTACAAAGATTCATATTTGGCACAGGACACATCTTCCAGAAGTCTTTGTTCATACTGCTTCAGAACCATGCTCTGCTCAGACGGACTTCTCAAAGAACATGGAGCTATTCTTGGTTGTTTTTAAGATGTAATGATGGTAATGTTTGTTTGACATTACAGTGGAAAGCAAAACCGAACAGAGGGTGGCTTGTCGTCTAACAGTTTCAGAAAGGCACATGACTTTAATGTTGGCACTCAAGAGGCAAAGGCAGGTGGATCTCTATGAGTTCTAGGCTAGCCTGGTTTACAAAAGGAGTTCCAGGAGAGTTTTGGCTGTTACATAGAGAAAATATAGAGAAAATATGTCTCAAAAAAATGAAAGAAAGGAAGGAAGGAAGAAAGGAAAGAAAGAAAATAAAATTTTAAGTTTGTTTAACCTCTACCTAGTTTTGAAAATTGTAGGATACATATTCTTAACTTGGCTTTACTGATATAAATTGATATAAAATGCTTAGTGGTGTAGAGAATTGTTAGTATATTTCTGAAAGGGTCATTTAGGGCTCATTATTTACTTAATTTAATTTAGAGTTTTGTTTCTCAATGCTTATTCTGTGAAGCTGTTCACTCTCAGTCACTCTTAATTACTTAGAATACTTTGCTAACTTACACTTTCCTTTGTTTCCACAATGCTTCCAAATGACTTCCCCATAGCCTCTCAAATAAAAGTTTGAACTGTAGTACTCTTAACTGTTGAGCTGTTTCCACAGTTAAAACAATACCATTAAGCATTTTTATATAAAATTATATTAGTACTGCGAAGTTGGGAACCACCTGTGATTCCAGCTCCAGGAGATCTAACACCCATTTCTTGCCTCTATAGGCATTCACAACATACATTCATACACATAAACATATGTACATGCATGCACACAAATACACAAAACCATAATCATAAGGGTATATTTCTAAAGAATGAAAGCAGAAATAACTTTCACCAACAGAGACATGCTTATTACTATGGTAACTAGAGTCCAGTTGAAGTTTTGCCGAATGCACTACCTTGGTGACCATTTGGTCTTGCAGTAACTAAGTGCATATTTCCACTTGTTAGCCATATGGGTATGTTAGCATCCTTGCTTGTGTCTTTTTTGTATTGTAGCAGCAATTAGATACTCTTTGCCTATAGGTGGTAAATTATGTCCATGTGTCACAGTTGGCTGATGTCACGGAACTAAAAGGTTGTGGCATGTGTAATAAACACACTGCCAAAAAAGAGATGTCTGCGGGTCACTGATTTTGCTTTTTTGTGGGGAGAAGGAGGAAGTCCTCATGAATGCCTTCGGTATGTTCAAAAAGATGCCTCACGGAATGTCTTAAAGACTGTGCTTCTCTGGGAGTCTAGAGGAATCATCACTGCTGTGTTATATTCTACATGTAGAATTTGAAGACATTTTAGTATTCAGTGGGTATTATACTTTTCCACTCATATGATTGGCGGACACTGAAATAGTTTATATAAAAATGAATTGTATGGAATATTGGAAAATGTGTTTCATTATTAGTGAAATTTATGCTACCAATGAAGACACCTGTGCTGGCCAAAGACAGAACTTATGAATTCCATCGGTCCTCATTTTGACTCACTTGACCTTGTATGTTGCAAGAAAAAAATTCCAATTCCAGAATTATTTTCTCACTAGTTGCTTGACTTGTCTCAACACACCATGCAATGGAAAGTTTCAATCAGTGGTCCACTTAAAAAAGGATTTGACAAGTATATTATTTTGATAAAGTGCCTTTCTCCTCATATTGTCTGTATTATATAATTTTCTTTCTTTTTAACAATTAGGAGAGTATTTAAATGTCTAACCACAGAAGGTCAACTTTAGTTCTGGTTTGAATTGGACATTTTGGAGGAAGGAGAATCACAGGAAATAAGCAGAGAGACTGATTACTCTGAAAAGTAGGTGTTTCAACGGATGGATTAGTATCCATGAGTGGGACCAGATGTGTTTGCTGCCTTACCTAAGTTAGGATTCTATATTTCCATGGAATCTTGAGCAGATGTGTCATGTGTTTTTGTTGACCGCATCCACGTTTTGAGAGATACTTTTGAATTGTAGGCGGGACATAAATGGACAATCCTATGTCTATCATAGTAAGTGTCTGGCAGGGGGTTATAGCCTGTTGAGTTAAGATTCAATTTTAAAGGCATTAATAGAAGATTGTTTTCAGTCAGTGTAGGAACAGGTGTAAAAGAAGACTATTCTAAGCCTCTGTGATAAAGGCATTTTTAACAGAAATGCGTATTATTGAGTGAATTGTCTTATGATTCTAACTAGTTAGAAACTAAGGCATACTTAGCTGTAAGACATATAGACACTAGATTTTATATAAAGACAATAAGGATCTAATCATGCACACTAACAGCATAACACATACATGCATGTAGGTTTTGTTTATAGTGCTTTCCAGCGTATACTAATGATTTCTAACTAGGAATAATCATTAAGTCTTATCATAAGTGAATTGTCTTATTAGGAAATAGGCCTATCAATCACATGGTATTGTTTTCTTTTTAATTGCAAGAAGTAATGGATATTGTGTATTAAAAGTAAAGCCAATGAAAGAAAGTAAAGTCAATAAAAAAGAAAGTAAAATCAATTAGCATTTATTTATTTATTTTTGTTTTGTTTGTTTGTTTTTTGAGATAGAGTTTCTCTGTGTAGTCCTGGCTGTCGTGGAACTCACTGTGGAGACCAGGCTGGCCTCGAACTCAGAAATCCACCTGCCTCTGCCTCCCAAGTGCTGGGATTATAGGTGTGCGCCACCACTGCCCGGCATTAATTAGCATTTCTAAATGTTCAAGCTTATAATTCAAATTCTAATATGAGACAAACATCAAAAGAGTATCGGTTAGGAATGCCTTAAAATACCCTGAACTACTTCTGTTCAGAATTGCTGGAATCATCAAAAACTGGGGATGTCTAAGAATCTGTCAAGCCAAATAGAGCTCATGAGAAACCAACCACATCTCATGAAGGACATGGGTGGGATCTGGGAACTGTTAAACAGCAATGCTAAGTAAAGTTAACCAAGTCTGAATCACTATGGGCATTGGTTGATATTAACATAACAAATTTTCCTTGATATGGATACAGACATTTTTTTTCTGTATACCTAAAACACATTATACAAATGAAATCTATTTGCAAATAGAAAAATGTGTATAAAGTAACTTTGATTGTTCTATTCCATACTTTTTATTGGATATTTTCTTTATTTCAAATGTTACCTCCTTTCCAGGTTTCCCCTCTGAAAGCCCTCTATCCCCTTCCCCCTTCCCCTGCTTCTATGAGAGTGTTTTCCTACCCACCTACTCACTTCCACCTCCCTGCCCTGGCATTTCCCTACACTGGGGCATCAAACCTTCACAGGACCAAGGGCCTCTTCTCCCATTGATGACCAACTAGGCCATCCTCTGCTACATACCCAGCTGGAGCCATGCGTCCCTCCATGTGTACTCTTTGGTTGGTGGTTTAGTTCTTAAGAGCTCTGGGGGCATCTGGTTGGTTCATATTGTTGTTCCTCCTATGGGGTTGCAAATTCCTTCAGCTCCTTGGGTCCTTTCTCTAACTCCTCCATTGGTGACCCTGTGCTCAGTTCAATGGTTGTCTAGAAGCATCTGCCTCTATATTTGTCAGGTTCTGTCAGAGCCTCTCATGAGACAGCTATATCCGGCTCCTAGGATGTGAGGTCAATCTGGCTTTGATATCCATTCCATATTTTTACAAATGCTAAGATAAAATGTAATTGAGAGCACCAAGAGAATGAAATAGAAAAGGCTCTAACCTCTTAGAGCAATTGAAGACTAGAGAGTAGTCTCAGTCTGCATGATAAATGCTTCAGAGTTATTGAGCCCTCATTCTGAGCAATTGAAGTTTATGGCTATAACTGAGGGAGTGTCTGTCAGCACACATTATAGCCTGTGTGTAAACATATATCTTTTCCTATGTACAGAAGCCGATGCTGCCCTTTCTTCAAAATATTTAAAATAATATTTTTATGTGAAAAAATATACTTGGTTCTGGTAATTCATAGGCAAATCATTACATATACATATAATGATCTTAAGTCCAATCTATTTTCCAATGATTTTAATAGCAGGTTGTTTTGGGCCATATGAAAGAACATCTAAAATGGACCTTGCTCAGGCTCGCATCCACAATCCTATTATTTGAGTTGTAAAGAGCAGGGTCCTGAATTCTAGGCCAGAATGGATTATATAACAAGACCCCGTATCAACGAATAAGTACCAAACTTGCCATGCATGATAATAATCTTGATTAAAGATATGTCTAGTATACAATTCACTTTCAGTACACACTGATTTGTCAACTCTCTAAGTACTCTTGAGATGTGGATAATACTTTATCTTCATTTCCAATATGAAAGGGAAAAGTTAAATACAGAGATCCACATCAATTTCCATAGACAATGCAATTAGACCAAACTGATCAGACAATGTCAAGTTCAGAGCTAAGGATAAAATAATATATGATAGACTATCTAGGGAGAAAATTAGTAGGAAACATGCAAACATGACAATGCTCATTAAAACATGATTTTAATATCTTTATAATAATGTTGCTGCTTTACATAATGAAAACAGCTGGGGAAATAGGTCAATAGGTAGAGTACTTACCTAGAATTCGTGATTCTGGGGTCAATTTCCAGCAGTCTGTAAGCAAACCAGTTTCGCTTGCACATAGCTATAGTCTCGGGATTACAGAGGATGAGGCAGAAGGCTCCAGTGGTCAGTGTTCATCCTGGGCTACATGAGATTCTGTCTTTAGAAAAAGTCAATAAAACACACTTTTGAGAAGTGTTAGGAAGTTATTTTATTCCAAGCTACCTCTGAGTCATAATTTAATTTAAGTTATTGGATTGCATGTGACATTTAAATTAAATGAGATGTTAGGGGCTCCGTTCTCTTAATGAGCCATCAGCTCTTCATGGGATGGTTCTCCTGTAGTAAGCCAGGTATCCCATGTCCAGAAAATTGCCAGGACTTTGGTCCCCATGACAGAAGAAAATAAATGAAGTTAAACTTAATAGTTTCTAAATATTATTTATTTCATAATTAAGTATTATATTCACTTTAATTATAAATGAAACAGATTAATGAATGCTTAGAATCATATTAATAAATTACTATATCTAACACATTTAAATGTATAATTGAATGAATTTGCCTTTTTTCCTATTATCTTCTTTGTTTTCTTTTTGTTTTTCCTTAACGAGCTTTCATTTATATTAAATAGCAGTTGAAGTGAGCAGCATAACCATCAAAATATAATTTTAACAAATGTAAGTTTAATGTGTTTTTAAGGACATAAACACTTTTAGTATTTATAAAATTTTATTTTATTGGGAAAATATGCTTCTTTCCTTCCTTGTTTACGTATTTATAGTTATTTAAATACAACTCACTGTGCTCCACAGTTTATTTCCTATTAGTTAATATTTGCAGAACATATTTGGAACCGGAGTTCATTGGCTGTGTCTCAAAGGATACATTCAAAAGCAACAATTTTCTCCACCAATAGAATGTTTACTGCAACAGTCAAATATCTTTTTATGATTAAGAAGCTAAATGAACTACTCATATTTGAAAGGATTCTTAGGCTTAATTAGGAGTGAAAAGACACAAATTAAATGACAGCCTCTGTGAGATACTGATTATAGCCTCATTGTTATAAGCAACCTTACTTTTACCCACATAGAGGGGCTTCATTTCCTTTCCCCAGAGGAAAAAAATTGGATTACTTCCCAAGTATCTGCAATTACATTAAAATCTTTAAATTGTTAACTTCCTATTTTAGTGATGTTTGAAAGTAATTCATGGTAATAAGAGATTTACAATCTTCACATTATACATAAATCTTAGAGCTGAGATGTACTGAATCTTCCATGTTAAGTGACTGAGAACAAACCGGATTTATTTGTTGAGTACAATTGCACTGAAGGGTGTTTGAAATCAACCTGAGAATCTCTTAAAGGCAGTGCTTTTGTGCCTCTTCAAAGTATTTTTATCCTGTCTGGAATGACTCTGGCTATAAAGAGTGCAGCAAAATATTAAAAGCTAATGAAGGCTCAATGTAAAACAGTGTTTGTGAATTTTGATAACTGCTTTTAACTCTTTCACTGTTACTCCCTGTTCAAAACATCCTTTTAAATTAGTTCTTAGATAAAAATTTACTTAAGCAAGGAGGACCAGATATTGGAGGTGGAAATAAGGATTAGAAAATGCTAAGTTTGACATCTGTACAGTTGAAGTTATCTTGACGTTGTTTCACCTGTTTAGATCTGAGAGGGAAAGATCATAAAGTCAATACTCTTGGGTAGGTTCAAAAGCTGTGCTATGCTTAGATGATTCTAATATTCTCATACTCATAACAAATGCTTAAGAAACTTTGAAAATTAAAAACTAGTTACAGTCCATCACAGTGGCCACTCTCAGAAACATTGGGAACATTGGCAACCTTGAGTCTTGTCTTTTCTTCAGTCATATGCCCTTGTATTGTTTCCAAATCTGAGGTTTTTCTCCCTCTCTCTATCTCTGTTCATGTCTTTGCAGTGTTGACATGTGTGGGGAACGTATCATTAGACACAGGAGTGTTTGCAAGCTGAATTCAAAATTATTTTTTTTCCCTCAAAAGGTAAAATTACCATTCCTATAGTTATCTAATATCTTATGGCCAGGCTGAAAATTCCACATTTTTAAACTACTGTAATTGTTTTTATGGATCCCTTCCTAAAGGTTCTTCTTCAGATCAAATGTCCGACTCTGCGTTAAAGACCCTCTAAGTACTGTATTTTCTTTGTCATTATTTTTATTACTTTATTCATTATTTTATTTATTTGCATTGCAAATGTTATCCCCCTTCCCGGTTTCCCCTCTGCAAACCCCCTTCTTCCATCCCCCTTCTCCCTGCTCCTATGAGGGTGTTCTCCCACACTCCCACTCCTTCTTGCCTCACTGCCCTAGCATTGCCCTACACTGGGGCATTGAGCCTTCACAGGACCAAGGGCCTCTCCTCCCATTGATGTCAGACAAGGCCATCCTCTGCTACATGTCCAGCTTCGGCCGTGAGTACCCCCTGTGTACTCTCTGGTTGGTGTTTTAGTCCCTGGGAGCTCTGGGAGGTCTGGTTGTTTGATATTGCTATTCTTCCTATGGGGTTGCAAACCCCTTCAGCTCCTTCAGTCCTTCCCCTAACTCCTCCATGGGGTTCCCCATAAGTACCTTATTTTCAACAGTGATAGAAGGAAAAGAAAATGACCAGATAAGTGGAATCTAACAATGGGACGCATCCTTACAAATTAGTGGGCTAATTGTTAAAATCTACAGATAGCTTCTATTATCATACGGGCCTTAAAAGACAACAAGGAAAATTCGATCATCAATAGGAGGAATGGACCTCGGCCCTGTGAAGGTTCTGTGCCCCAGTGTAGGGGAATGCAAGGGCCAGTAAGTGGGAGAGGGTGGGGTGGCAGGCATGGGGAGGGGGGAGGCAACAGGGGTTTGTGCTTGTTGTTTTTGTTTGTTTGTTTGTTTGTTTTTTTAGGAGGGGGACTGGGAAAGGAGAAATTTACATGTAAATAAAGAAAATATCTAATAAAAAAAATAGAAAAAAAAAGACAGCAAGGAAGAAGTGTGGTTGTTTCATCATAGTGGGATTGATGAAACCAGGGAACTCTAGGTGGCATACTGTTGTGTTTCAAATATTAATCAGATATTTGCTCATCTTCCCCTTCTCCGCTTCAGAAAAGAGCTTCGTGCTAGGATTTTCCTGCCTTAAAATGTGCCAAGACATTATGATTCTGCATACTCCCGTAGAGGACACAAGATTCATTACAAAACCTTTGTTTGAAAAATTGGAAGAAAGATCAGCTGTAATTATATTTACAAAGTTGAACATCAAAGCGTCTATTTTGAGAGGGGCAGTTATTCTTGAAGTGAATGGAGTAAAATTAGATATGGTTACAAAGAAGCAAAATATTTTCTCGCTTTTTTTACCCCTCCCAAAAGGTCATTTTGATTTTTTTTCTTCCTTGAAATATACAGGGATTATATATTCCTTTCTTATGAAGAACAGGTTCAGTGAATCAATTAATTAAATTTTCCTTACACAGCCCAGATTTAACAGTGTGAAAGGTTTTTATTTTCCTTTAAAGACGCTTGCTAATAGATGCTTGCCGCTTACTTCTTCCAAGGTTATATTTAGACACTTGACAGAGTGACAGGGCTCAGGCCCAGTGTTCCGTGCCCAGGGCAGACCTTTGTGATCAAAGTCACCCTACAGTGTAACACCAAAGCTACTCTCTCTTTCCCAATTTGTGTCACTGTGTGTAATGAAATAAAAAACTTCCAATCCTTCCAGGGAGACGACAGAGTCAGAAGGACACCCATCATTTCCCAATATGAGAAATAGTGGGATAGAAGATGTGACTAGGAGACCATGCCTGGGAGTACATTAGCAGAGAAGGCAGTTTATTCTTGCTGCAAGTTCCTGTCTTCTAGTCTTTAAAAAACAACTTCTGATTACAGATAATATTCTAGAGGTTGAGATTAAGAGAAAAAAGATTGCAATATGTCTTTAAAACAAGAAAAAGAGTAAAGCAATATGCATGCAGTGATCTAATCGGCTAGACTTCAGAAAACTGGGACAGACTCAGGAACCAAGAGGCTGAGCAAAGAAAAGACCTCAAAAGTCGATAAATGCAGGAGCACACTGTATAAATCTCTCTCTCTGCCCCCTCTCTCTCACTTTCTCCTTCTGTCTGTCTCCCCCTTGTCTCTGTCTTTCCCCCTGTCTGTCTGTGTGCTTCTGTTTCCAGGTCCATCTCTCACCGTCTATCAGCCATCTGTCCGTCCGTCCATCCGTCCATCCGTCTGTCTGTCTGTATTTATGTCTCGGTTTCCATGTCTGTCTCTCCTCCTGTCTCTCTGTCTCTGTCTTTCCCCCTGTCTGTCTGTCTGTCTGTCTGTCTGTCTGTCTGTCTGTCTGTCCGTCTTTGTGTGTCTGTGTATATGACTTGTCATTCTAGCTATACATAATCCTCTACTTTCCACCTTCTCTTCTACTTGCTGTGCCAGCCTAGAAGAAGAGAAGATGTAGCAGCTGACCTTTCTTAAACTACTCTCCCTTTTTACCTCATTGACACTGATAATTGTACAAGTGACTGTGTCACACCTGAGGTCCTGGGTTAACTTATTGTGAAAAGTGAAGATCATCTATCCAGTGGGGAAAAAAGACAGCATTTTCAACAAATGGTAGTGGCCCCAGTGTAGGGGAATGCCAGGGCCATCCAGAGACTGCCCTACCTGTGGATCCATCTCATAGAATTACCAAACCCAAACACCATTGTGAATGCTAGCAAGTTCTTGCTGACAGTAGCTTGATATAGCTGTCTCCTGAGAGGCTTGTCCAGAAATACAGAGGTGGATGCTTCCAGCCAACCATTGGACTGAGCACAGAGTCACCAATGGAGGAGTTAGAGAAAGGACTGAAGGAGCTGAAGGGGTTTGCAGCCCCATAGGAGGAATAACAATATGAACCAACCAGACTCCCCAGAGCTTGCAGGTACTGAACCATCAACCAAAGAGTACACATGGAGTGATCCATGGCTCCAGTCTCATATGTAGCAGAAGATGGACATCAATGGGAGGAGAGGCCCTTGATCCTGTGTAGGCTTGATGCCCCAGTGTAGGGGAATGCCAGGATGGGGAATTGGTAGTGGATGGATGGGTGGGGGAACCCCATCCTAGAAGCAGGAAAGAGGATGGGGTAGGGGGTTTTCAGAGGGGAAACAAGGAAAGGGGATAACATTTGAAATGTAAATACAGAAACTATCAGGAAAAAAGTGAAGATCAGGAATGACTCCTTCATTGACACTGCAAAGCCCTTGGGAAAGTGTTCACAAGGAAGTGCCTCCTCTTAAGCAAATGAGAAACCCTATCAGGCACTGGGGAAGAAATCAAAGAAGGTGCGACTGCTTCTGCCTCTTTCTCTTATCCATCTCATCCTCCCTGTTCTGCCAAATCTCCCCCTCCTTCTCCAGGTCTTCCTTCTTTTATTCCTACTCTATCCCAGGCCTCCTCTTCTGCTTCCCCTCCTCCTGTTCCTCTTCCTCTCCCTCCTCCTTTCCCTCCTTCTTATCCTTCAAGCCTTCTTTCTGCTTCTCTTCCTCTTCCCTTTCTTCCTAGCCTCTCTTCCTCCTCTTACCCAACCTTCTCTTTTCTTCCTTCCCTTTCTCCTTCTTGTGCTCCTCTTCTTTCTCCCTCTAACCCCTTTGCCTCCTAACTCCCTCAGGCTCCTCCTTTCCCCCAGCATCCTCCAATGCTGCCTCTGGCTTTCAGGGTCCATTTTAGAGACAGTTGCCCCCAGCTCGCATGAAGATCCTGAGGGATGGTGGCTAAAAAGGAAGTAATAGCAAATTTCAGTTGATATATCCCCATCTTCAACAACAACAAAAACCTTACAGTTTGGATTTTTTTTTTAAGTGGTAAAAGTACTTAGAAGTAACTCAAACTGTTTTTTGTTTGAGAATGTACTGGCTGCTACTTAGTGCCAGTGTTATCATGGCTGATATTAACTCAAGCTTGGAGAATAAGGAATCTGGATAACATGAATGCATGGTGAGACTACAGGCCTGATCTCATGTATGAAAATAACTGCTTATAACTCTAGTTCTCAAATTTAAAACTAATACTAATTAAATAGGCTCTGAGCATTGCATCATAGTTTAGTTTTTCAGTATCAATCATCCAGTGTGTGTGTGTGTGTGTGTGTGTGTGTGTGTGTGTGTGTGTCTGCATGTATACATGTGTGTGGTGTTAAGATGTGTGTGTGTGTTTGGGCATATATGTATGCATATATGTATATTACCATGTTTGAATTTAGGGACTGAGCAAGCTAGGCAAACATTTTACCACTAATGGCACGTGTCAACCCAGAAGTGCACATCTGATCAATGTGTTCAACAGGTTAAGAGTCCTGAGAAATGTTTTTGAGGGTTTTATTTGAATTTTTCAAGTTTTAACTTTATTACTTTTTTATGTGTTCTTTTTATTCTGTGTGATTAATCTTGACTGCCATCTTGATAGCACCGAGGGATACCTGAAACACAATACACCCACTTCCAAGTGTGTGAGACAGGGTGTTTCCAGAGAGGGCTGATTAACATTATCAGGTCAGTTCCCACAGTGTAAGTGGCATCATTCGGTAGACCAGGGCCTGAAAAGGGAATGTTGTGACAAAGGAGGAAGCTTGCTTACACAGGCATCCCCCTGCCTGTCCTTCCCCTCCACCATGATATGAGGGGCTGGATGTACTGCAACACATCCTTCATGCTGCGATGGATTGAAACCATGATTACAAAGAAGCCCTTTCTCTTCTGAATTCTTCTAAGCATGCTGTCCCACTCCTGTTCCCATTTTCTACATGGTACTCAGCTCGATGCCTTTCACAGAAGAGATGTAAATGGCACTAGCCCCAGTAATCCCTCTTGAACTTTAGCTTCAGTTTTTTTTCTAACCGACTATCTGTGAACTCCCAGTATATAGCACTTAAGTTTATTGTTTTAAAAAAAACTCTCCGCTGGTTTCCAAGGAGAAGGCAAACATGTGGAGTTGAAGCCAGGGCATTGATACTATAGCTTCAGATGACCTAGTTACCCACTTCTTGCCTTAAAGTATATTTCAGTTTTCTACCCCTGAACCAGGACTCCTGGACTCCATGGCATAAAACTGCTACTGTTTTACAGGCTCACAGCCATTTCTGTGTGTCATAAATTTACGGAAGACTTCCATGAGACCCCAGTTTTTTCTAAGTGCCCTCAAAAGCTGGAGGCAGCTAGAATGATCCTGCTTCCCAGTCTGGCTGTCATCTGCATTTGCCTCTGAAAGCTCCCCTGGCATCTCCTTCACAACCCTTTAGTTTATAAGCAGAAAACTTACTTTAACTTCTGAACATGACTTCATTTCCTTTCCGGTACAGTTCTTTGTATGAGTCTTCGCATCTGAACACATACATTTGATTTTACTGCAGGTTGTCCCTCCATTTCTACAGGGGACTGGTTGCCATAACTTTGCTGAGGCTAAAATCTATAAATATCCAAATATGCAAATAATTTGTTTATTAAAACAATGCTGTATGATTTGCATACTCATTATCTAAGCTCCAGTCATTTATATCTAATACAATGTAAATACTATGTATGTAATTCTCTATACTGTATTACTTTGGGTAGAATGACAACACACATAAGCCTTCTCATGGAGAATTTGCTTCATTTATTTATTTTTTCTACATTGACTGAGTCTTTATATGTGGGATCTGAGGCTATGGGAGACTGACTACATATGTTAACCATGATGAGGTGATTATCTGTCTGTCTGCCTGTCTGTCTGTCTAGCGAAATGTTAGAGAACATTCTTTAAAACTCAGCTTATCTTACCTGTTTCTATGGATACATGGTGCAAGGCAAGGGCTTCTTAACATCAATTGGCATCATTCAGTGACTTAATGGAGTGAAGTATGAGTTTTCTCTCTGACTATATTTCCATATACACAGATATAGGAAGGGAGAAATTCTTTGATGCACATATACAACTAATATATAATGAGGATGCTTTGAAGAAACATTTGACCATGGACACGTCTGTCAAGAAAAAACAAAGTAAAGCTTTTTGAAAATAAATGGTACTCAATGATAGCGTGATTATTTTCACACATTATATTTTGAACAAATTTTCAACAAATTCCCGCTTTGTTGTCACTTGAGGCAAACATTTTTCTGGATTGTGATGTCACAGTATCTGGTGTCCAGGGCTCAGAGGGAAAAGCAGAGTTAAACAAATTCATTTCCTATTCTTCATTGCTTTGTGAAGTAATTTATCTGAATTACAGCTTTGTTGTCCTTAAATATCCATGGTAGATTTTCCACCCTTATTATCAATTAAGTTTTGGTAAAAGTGCTTGCTAAGAGTATCAGCTCTATAGATCACACATATCTTTCTGTTGGGAACAATAGTTATATGCATATATCTACATCTTATCAATCTGTCTATCTATCCTATCTATCTATCTATCTATCTATCTATCTATCATCTATCATCTATACTTATTCATTATGATAGGTACTTGAGTTTCTTCTTCATTTAACAAACCATCTTCTAACCATTATGGTCTACCTGTTTTGAAAGATCATAGAATCTTGATACTATTAGATTCATATGGAAAGAACTTTAGAAACCTTTCTGAAGCTTGTTCCTTTGTTCCATCTCAAGTTATTTATTGCTTTGTCCTGACTTGTTTACTGAAGTGTGGTAAACATAAGAATTTGCTTTTCATATTTGAGTCCTACAATGGGAATGTTTTTCTCTTTGTGATTTGAGCTAAGTTCATGTACTTTATCACTCGAAGTCAGGAGCCGTGATAAGCTGAGGGATCTGGGTTGTAATTTCGAACCACTTGAAATTCTATGTAAGTATCTTTTCACAAAACGGAAGATATTACTAATTGAATTAATTAATATCTGCATCCATAAGATGGAGTCTCAATATCTATAGTTTACAATCTCTAGATTACAAGCTTGGGTATTTTTTTGAAAATTCCATTTCTGGCCTCATTTGGTTCAGAGATGAAAACATGGTTTTTTTTTTTTTTTAAAGCTATCCCATAATTGGCTATTTTTTAATGTGTGAGTGCAATGGGTGTGACTTAAATGGACATTGTAAGGACAGAACATGCAGAACAATGTCAGATTGTCAGATAAATATCGCACAGCTCAAGACCTTGGTCAGACATCTCTGTTTTTCTTAACTTGTCTTCATGTTTATATTTTTTGAAAAGTATAAGAAGATATAGATTATGTTTGTTTTTTCATTAGGGAACTTTTTACATGGTCCTAAGACTATAGGGTATAATTAGATTAAATGACAGAGGACATCCTAGGGGGCAGAATTTATACTAGCATGGATATACCTAGATTTTTTTTTCCCCGTTAATGTTGGCTTTCTTGATTGGAACAGCAGGGGTTCCCTTGAAGAATGATTCAAGGTTTATTAGTGTAAATTATATTCCACATTTAGAATACTTTCAAAAACAAAGTCATGAATATGCATTCTTGGCCTGTAACTGCAGATTCTCTGCCTCTGCTTCTCAGTTACAGACACTTTCCATGCCCCCAATCTGTGCACTGCACGGTGCCAGATTCTTAGGGAGGCACACACCAACAACACTCCCTTAAGGTGCATTTGAACATGAGCTTGCAAGTGGAATTCTTTACAGTGACCTGCTGCAGAAACATTCTTTAACCATCCGCTGGTACCTGGTATCTGAAGCTATACCAAATTAGACTAGAAGCTTTCCAGGTCTGTGAAGACTTTATTAAGTTAGTTTACACGAAGACAATGTATCATCTCTTTTAGAAAGCTTTAACAACTTAAAATGTGTGCTTAAGACTACAATGTGAGACCACAGCGATATGGGTGACACCTTGTATCATAGTTGAAGGTGGTGACAGTGATAACATCATTTCTGAGGGTGATGATGCTAGGCTGATACTGATGAAGATAATGATGGAGATGCTGAGGATGGTGATGGGTGGTGCTGATAAGGATGGTGATGATAATAATGACTCGTGATGATGGTAATTAGTGGTTATGCTGATGATGCGATGACACTGGTGATTTGCAATGGAGTTGATGGTGACAGTGATGATGCAGGTATCATAATTATTCTGATTTTGGTTTTGTTTAATTTTTGAGGCAAGAGTTTTTTGGGGGGTTGTAAGTAGGGGGAAACACACAGAGTGAAGTTTCACCTTCTCATTTGAGAAATAGAATCGGGGAAGGACTTGCTTGAGGGGGCACTGGGAGGAGAGGAAGGGCTGATATTGGGTTGTAAAGTGAATAAATATTTTTTTAAGAAGAGTTTATTCCATGGATATAGGCCTATGGATTTTTCATCCTGTATATTATATTGAATTTTGTAAAACACTAATGAAACTTTCATGAAAGTGATTATGGGAGTTAATATGGAGAGGTCTCCCCATCTATCATGGGAGTGAAGCCTAAGTCAGAATATGTAGCATATGTGCCAGAGACAAAATGCCAGGCCATGGGTTATGTGTAAAAAAAAAAAAAGTACCAGAGAAAATCAATTGTTGAAATGAAAGATTTTTTTTTTTTTTTTTTTTGGCTCAGAGTTTTTGAGTTCAAGCTACAATCAGTTTCTCTCCTGGCAGATGGGAAATAAATAAGCACACCAATCAATCAATCAATCAATATTAAATAAACTGGTGGCATGAGAGAGATGGAATGTTATGGGAGTCTTAGGAAAGAGATAGTTATCTAAGGGTACCTCCAGGTTGTTCTGTAGGATAAAGAAATGTAAAGATGACCCACTCAAATAGGTAACTGAAACGACAGTTGCAGGGAGAAGGCCCATGCAGGGTTACTGGTGAGCTGTTTCCCAAGATAAAGACTTGATCAGAAAAGATGGAAGACCTAGAAGCAGAGAACAGGGAGGTTTATATCCATATGTGCATCCTAAGGTGAGAACCCACCCCTTCTCCCATTGGCTTAAATACCAGCCCTGGTATCCACCCACATTTTCTCAGGTAGGATACCTTCATCTTCCCTGTTTCCCTATGTCCCCCAATATGTTTCCATATTGCTGATGGAGATGACAACTTGAAGGCTGGGGCTGGGGAATGCCCTAGAGTAGAAATAGGGCACTTGATGGTGCCTGAGAGAAAGAGTTTACAGAAATGGAAAAAGTTAGCCAATGGCACAACCTAGGGTGAAGATGGATCTCTGAGGGTCCTGGACCCAGATCCCCAGGGTGGCTGACAGACTGACAGGAACTTAGAAATACCAGCCACAGAGACAAAAGACAAAAATACAAGCAGTGTTAGTAGAGTCTAAGGACTCCCATTAAGGTGGACAAGAGGGACCTAAGAGCTGGGAGTGGACCACACCACCCCTGTGCCTTAGTCTCTCTCACCTCCCACATTGGTTTTGCCTGGATAGGTTCTTTCTCCAACCTTTTGGTTTCTCAAAGTTTCAGTTTCCTGGTGAGGGTAACCTAGGGAGCAGAGAGTAGTGCTTCTTAAAAGGGATCATCCCCATGAAGACTCTCCCTATTTGTTCAGCCCCTAATTCCTCTGATTTCCCTGTAAGGAAGGTTCCCATAAGCCTCCAAGGCCATAACCTGAATGTTATACCTTCTCCGAGGCCCAGTACTCCTGCAGGCTCATAGATTTGCAGGGTTGTTCAAACCAACCATAGCAAATGGGCTGGTCTTATACAATGTATTTTTCATAGGTCACTAAACTCTGTCAAAGGTACTTATAATCACCTGTACTTCCATGGATTTGCCAATCATCTTTTTCTTTTCATAATTTCATAATACCCATTTTCTTAATTTTTAAAATATTGTTTAATAAATTAAAATTTAATAATTAAAATTAAAATTGTATTATGACTACAAATGCATTGATTTTATCAGTGAGAGGGCTTTTATACTGTCTGCTTGGGTCATTTCCATCTTACCTCCTCCTCATGCTCCTCTTGGGCCCTTTTCTTCTTCCTGAAGGTTTGATAAAGAAGCATTTGATATAGCTTAGTTTTATAGAAGCAGAACTTGAGGGCTGAAGTAATAAAAATTGCCTACTACTTCAAAACACTTCATTTCAGTTTATTAAAGGTAAGTTTTTGGAGAGTAATTTTTTTTTCATTATGGTTTCCCGAGCTCTTTGGTTTACTCAAAAAAAAAAAATCCCTCAGACTTTCTGCTTATTTCTAAAATAGAAATCATATCATTTAAAGACAAGGTAGATTGAAAAACAGACTGAGCATATGTGGCCTCATCCTGCCTGCCGTGGTCTTATGACGTCACAGGTTTGAAGCTCTAAAGAATGTACTCTGTGACATGAACACATGTTTATTTACCCCAGAGGGTGACACCATCAGGAGAATAAAGAAATGGCTCCATCTAAGGTGAGCTTGGGGAGCCAGAGAGTTTACTGGGGTCACTTGTAGGATCCTTAGTGATTCCCAGGGAGCTTTATCATCAAAAGGCTTCCAACATGAGGGCTTGTAGGCAGATATCATTGTCCTCTCCTCTTGAATTTCTTCCCCTCCTCTTGAAACAGCCCTGGGAGGTGCTTAGTGAATCCTGTAAGTTTCTGACACTCCTCAAGCCTTCTGAGTTTTCTTTACTTTTGGAGTCTGGCAACTGTCTGGGTTGTCCAATCCCTGCTGTCTCTGGGAGGGAGTGTTCAGTTCTGAGATTGGAGCAAATGATGATGAAACCAGTCAATGCAGCTTCTCAGTATTGGTGTGTGCTGGTGATACAAAACAATGTCAATAGCTTGTGTGTGAGCAGAAAATGGTAGCATAGAAGTGGGTTCATGTGAAATCATTCACAAAAACTATTTCTCTACTGTGGGAATGCAGTAGAGATTTCCTCTCTATCTGGCTTCCCAGAGGGGGTCATTGCCCTTTTCCTCAATATTCCCCGGAGTGGGGACTGCATGAGAACAGAAGGCATAGGGCTTTAAGAATGGCTTCCAACTTATGATAACAATGCCATTTTATCCTTCATCTTTAAAAAAAAAAGTATTTATTCACTTTACATCCCAGTTGTGGCCCCCTGTCCCTCCTCTCCTCCCAGTCCCACTCTTACAAATTCCTCCCTACATTACCCCTACCCCTTTTCCTGAGAGATGGGGAAGCTTGCCTTGGGTACCAACATCCAGTAGGCCTAAGCATATCCTCTCTAGCTAAAATCCAACCAAGCAGTCCACACAGGGGAAGGGAATCCAATGGCAGGAAACAGAGTTAGAAACAGCCTCCATTCCAATTATTAAGGGACCCACATGAAAACCAACCTGCACACCTGCTACAAATGTGTAGGGGGCCTAGGTCCAGCCCCTACAAGCTCTTTGGTTGATGCTTCAGTTTCTGTGAGCCCCCATGGAGTCAAGTTAGTTGGCTCTATAGGCCTTTTTGTGGAGTCCTTGACCCCTCCAGCTTACTCAATTCTATTCGCCATACTTCAGCAAGAGTCCTTGAGCTCCACCTGATATTTAACTGTGAGTCTCTGCATCTGTTTCCATCCACTGCTAGATGGAGCCTCTCAGGGGACAGTTATGCTAGACTCCTGTTTGCAAGCATAGCAGAGTATCATTAATAGTGTCAGTAATTGGCTATCTTACATGGATATGTTTCAAGTTGGCCAGTCACTGGTTGGCTGTTCCCTCAACCTCTGTTCCCTCTTTATCCCTGCACATTTTTATAGGAAGGACAAATTTTAGGTTGAAGGTTTTGCCTTTGGAAGTCCCACCTGGCTACAGGAGAGGGCCAGCTTAGTCACCATATCCCCAGCTACTAGTAGTCTCAACTAGGGACACCCCCCATAGACTCCCCTATCCCAGGTCTCTAGATAGTCCTAGAGACACCCCCTATCGATTGCCATTTTCAGTCCCAGCCCTTTCCCACATCTGACCCCATCCCTGTTCCCTTCCTCACCCCCTTCCCTTAGCCTCCTTATTACTTAGTTTCTTTGGGCTTGTGGAGTGTGTATGTGTGTGTGTGTCTCTCTGTGTGTATATGTGTATATGTATACATTTAGCACATGCATATATATATATATATATATATATACATTTCACTTATATAAACATACACATTTTACACACACATATAACACATACATATATATGTATACACATTTGTATATATACATATATATATAAAACATACACACATATATTTGGGACATATAATTAATATGTGGGACCTCATGAGACTGAAAGCTTTGCAATGCTAAGGATAAACAGGATAAAATTATATATATATACACACACACACACACACACACACACACACGCACACACACGTATATACGTATATATATATATATAATTTTATCCTGTTTATACATATACGTGTATATTTATGTGTGTGTGTTTGTACATTATGCACATGTATATATACATTTCACTTATATATATATTCACATTTAACTCCATGGGACCTGGAAACTGACAAATTTTGACGCACACTCTATATTCTTCAGTAAAAACAGTGGCAGATATCTAAAAGGCAGCTGCGCTGAGTATCATTCTCACAGTAACCAATAAAAGGTGGAAAATTAAAGTATGAGTGTCATGCGTGGAACTGAATAGGATGCAACCAGTCGCTCCTCTCAAAACGTCAGGATATGTGGATGCGAGGCTCTGCCAGTGCCTGACAAATACAGAGGTGGATGCTCGCAGTCAACCATTGGACTGAGCACAGGGTCCCCAATGGAGGAGCTAGAGAAATGTCCCAAGGAGCTGAAGGGGTTTGCAGCCCCATAGGAGGAACAACAATATGAACCAACCAGATCCCCTCAGAGCTCCCAGGGACTAAACCAGCAACCAAAGAGTACACATGGAAGGATCCATGGCTCCAGCTGCATATGTAGCAGAGAATGGTCTAGTCAGTCATCAATGGGAGGAGAGGCCCTTGGTCCTGTGAAGGCTTGATGCCCCAGTGTAGGGGAATGGCAGGACCAGGAAGAAGGAGTGGGTGGGTTAGTGAACAGGATGGGGAGCTGGAGAGGTTAGGGGGTTTTCAGAAGGGAAACCAGGAAAGGGGATTTCATTTGAAATGTAAATACAGAAAATATCTAATAAAAAAAGAAAGTTAATCAACTTTGCTGTATGTGATCTTGGATTACGTGTGTGTTTGTGGATATGCACATGCCATGCACCTATTAAAGGTCAGAGCTTAGACTGTGGGAATTCTTCCACCATGAAGTTTCCAGGGTCAAAATTAGGTCTTTAGGATTAGTGATAAGTGATTTTTTTCACGATAACTGTGGAAAGACAGACATAATGCCACTCACAAAATCCAAGTGTGATTCCAAATATCTAAATTATACTCTGATCCCCTAAGCATGATATAAATGACTCATGATGCATGTCCTCATCAACTTCAGTATCTCTTTTTAATCTCTGGAAGATTGTTCTGTGTATCCTTCTGACTACAATGGAAGGATCAACTTCGTTTATGTGAGCTGTTATTAAAAGATCCCAAGATAAAGAAAAAGACCAAAATGGAAAACAAGGAAGAAAGAATATACCACAGCCTTTAATTTCATTGTGCACAAGTTTCTAATGCATACCTGAGGAAATATTTAATTATGCAAGGATGCTATATTTCTTAAATTTCTTCAGTCACTAGTTTCATAGACCCTGTTGCCTTTCCTGATATTACTAGGAGACACACTATCACAGCAAACTCTCTGATCCTCTGGCTTTGACAATCTTTCTACCTCCCCCCTTTCCTTGATGTTTCCTGAAGCCTAAAGTACAGCAATTGTTTTGTAAATATATCCACAGAAACCGAGCTACACAGCTCTCCAACTTGATTGGTTATGGGTCTTCTAGAACGGTCTTCATCTGTTGCAAAGAGAAGTTTCCTTGATGAGTTAGTACTACCCTTATCTCTGGGTTATTGTTAAGCCTACAAAAAAAAAATCACCAGTTCCACAATCTTTGACTCAAATTTGAAGCAATCTTTACTTAAACACTTGCCAGGATGATGGACTCTAGCCAGGACCATTCTGGGTTCCCAGAAAATGGCAAGGAGTCACAATTTGTAGAGACTTAAAAAGGCAAACACATAAGGCCACACCATATTTCCCATCAGGTCCAATCAGCTCCAACCAGGGGCAAGGATATATCCTAATGTATTTTTTGCTTTGTGTACATCCTGCCTATATCCAATCAAGGGCAAGCATATATCCTGGCCTATAGATGTAGTGGGGCAAACATATTTAGGGGGATTAAAAATTGTGGCTTCTTATCTCCCATGAAAGTAGCCTTCAGCATTTCAAGAAGTACTTGTCCTTGGGCAAGGAGCTTATAGGTTAGAGGCATTTTGTTTCATTGATGTCTTAGGCACAGTAATTAGAACTTAAAACATAGCATTGCTCTCACATCATAAGGTCCAATGTTCACAGTATAGTTAGGAATTGTGCTTTTTTACTAATATGCTGGTTGCAGATTCTCCTTAAATAATCAGAGTTTCCCTAGCACTGGCTATTTGGTCATATTTTTCAGTACCACAAATTAATTCAACCTTGTTGAGTAGATCTTATGTCCTATTAGAAAGTTGTTGGCTGCTGCCAAGTTATGTGTGACATAACTGTACCATTTCAATGGAGACATGCTGATCCTTGTGGTAGTTGAGAAGCATCATAGCTGATAGGACGACAGGTTGCCTTCCTCTTTTGGACACTTGCACAATACCTTCTGGTACCATGAAAGCTAATCCTGAGGAGGGAGTGTTAGGGCAGACCAAGTTTAGGGTCGCTGGGTTCTGTATTTAAAGTGCACAGTACCTTCAGCAGTAGAGACTTACCATCCACCTCCGGGGCCACACAAAAGAACAATAGCAGTAGGCTGTATGTTTTGAGAATCTCTTATACAACATTGTCAACTCAAAATAGACCTTCTCATATCTGGTACTGCGGTGTTTGTTCAGTGGGCTTTGGCTTTTGGAGTGAGAATTCTCAGACCAGATGGGAAAGACTCATTTAAACTATGCATAATTTGTTTATATGCAGTTATGTACCATACAGGGCTTTTTAGGTTGAATGGTAGGTAATACTGTGATCCTTATGACTGTTTCAGATATCCTTACTAGTGAATATTTTAACCTCCTTCTGTTTCTCCTTCCCCCTCCATAATTAGAGCGTCCTCCCCCATTTCCCTGATCTGACCATTTGTACCTGGATATTCTCCTTTATATTGCTCCCACCCTCCCCAATGTCCTTTAAATATTCATTTTTGTTCTTTCCTGGATTCTATATCTGCTCCAGGACACATACTCATATGTGAAGATTTAGAACTAAGAGTCCCAGGTGAGAAAGAACTTTCACATTTATCTTTCAGTGTTTGGATGACCTCACTCAAGATGAACTTTTCTAATTCTATCCATTTAACTGCAAAGCCATGATTTCATTTTGTTAGAAAAAAAAAAGATGAATCGTATTCCTAGTGTATGTTTACCATATTTTCATTATCTTTTCAATCTACACAAAAGGAGTGTCAGCCACAGAATGCAGAAGCTGCTATTGCAAACCTATCTGGGCTTACGCTCTTCCCCAAACACTGGGAATGTGACTTCAACAAATCAGCACTCTTCCTCCTCCATGAGAAATGAGAGTAATGTGGAATTCATATGTCACAGCCCACTAACTCTTATTTCAGAAAGCATTTGCCAAATAAGTAAATGAATCCACATTTGACATTGGACTGAAATTAACGAGGCTACTGATGGAAGCCCCTTGTAATTATCACTGAATGCGGAAAAGTTTATGAAGTTAAGTTTCACCAAAGTAAAGTTAATAGACAAAGTCATATGTGTTAAAGTCAGATTGACATTTAACCCCAGACAGTCCTCTTGCAGCTGTGTCAACATAAGAAGGTGAAGTCACCTGCTGAGACCAAGCATCTCACACAGCCTGTCAGTGCACACTCAGACACTATATGTGCATAAGATGAGCTATATCCTGAACATTCATTAGGGATGTTGGATTCTCCTCCAAGGATTCCTCTGTCATCACTATGAAATAAAGAAATACATTGAAAAATGAGAAATAACTGCATAACTGCTACTTCTAAGAAATTCCATTCCATTCTTAGAATTCCATTGAATTTTATCGTATTCTTACTATAGTTCCCAAACAGCATTTCAAGTGTTTAGTTTCTTTTTGTTTTGTTTTATTTTTGTCTTTTGCATTTTTTTTTGAGTCAGGGTTCCTCTATATAACCCTGGCTGTACTGGATTTGTACTACATAGACCAGACTGACCTCGACCTCACAGAGATGTGCCTGCCTCTGCCTCTCGAGTGCTGCCATTAAAACTGTGTGCCACTGTACCCTGTTTAAGAGTTCAGTTTCTTTAATCTGTTTCACAATTTGTCTACATAGTCAGTAGAAAGTTCAAAGAATTCTACTGTGTGTTTTTCTTCTCTGCAGATGTTAATTATTTACAGGGGCTTGTGCAGATCTCTTTTGTAAGCCTTGATGTCATTGTGTTAATTAATATGCATAGATTAATGTAAGGATATAATAATTCACAAAATAATCCTCATATTTAGGAGTTTCTACTTGACAGGAGAGTGATAATGATCTGGAAATCTGACTTCAACATTTTTGGCAGAGATGAATATATATATATATATATATATAGTAAATTTAGTCTATGCTATAGGTATGGTTCTATTTCACAATCATTCAGAAGGGTCACAAAGGACACTTTTTTTTATAAGAAAAATTGTGCATTTCAAAATTAGGTCCTAATTAGACTCTCTCAGAGCTTCTGAATTGTTTTCCCAAGATGATGTCCACATATGGGCAAGGCAGCCTTTCAGGCTATTTTAATATCTAAACCTAAGAGCCACGTATTTAAAATATTACTCATCTTCTCAAAGAGAAAGGTGTCTGAAGGAAAACTTGTTCTACCCAATAAAAGATAATTTGATGTTAAGAAGATAAACTCAAGTCTAATAAGTCTTCACACGAAGTTTCATCTTTTCTGTTTGCACAACTGTCTTGCTTAATTAATGTGAAAATTACAAGGGAGATAGAAACCAAACGGGTCTATTAAAGGAAGCTATATAATTATATCTCTCCTACAGAGATGTGTGAGCTGCCATGGGAGAAGCTATTAGGCAACATGTCCTGCATTTGTTCTTCAGTATTGTTGTTTGTTTTTTGAGCCTTTCAATTAGTACATTTGCTTATTAATTTATGATCTTTCTTTGTCTCTCTCTCTCTGTCTCTCTATGTGTGCATGTGCACGTGCACCCTTTACCTGTAGAGAAGCTTGTGAAATTCAGTTCTCTCTTCTCTCCTATCTTCTTTCCATCAGGGATTAAACTCTAGTCACTAGGCTTGGGAGCACTGCCAAGTTTGGGGCAAGTTCCTTTTCCCAGTGAGCTATTTTGCCAGCCCCCATGGTGTTAGTCATGATGATCCAAAACATGTCCATTGAAGCTTATATTCAACTACAGAGACATCATCGTGGAATGTATGGTGGAAATCATTCTACAGCCTTCAGAAAACCCAGATCTGACTGTAGCATTCCTTGTCATACCCATGAGAGTACTGCAGAATTTAGCTTGCTCCAAGACTGTTTTCTTCCATCTGCATAGTTGAGTGAAATATATTTAGCCATCTTGAAATAATTTTATAAGACTAGATACAAAGAAAGTTTACATGAGTTTTAAACCCCCAATAGCTAAATGTCATTCCAAGTAAACCCATGGTGTTCATATTTATCAGGCCAACATCCACTGTTAGCTAACCAATGTTGATCATTTTTTAATTGTTTAGAACATTGTGCTTAAACATAAAACAAAATGGCCTGTAACTCTCTGTAGGAATGTATAATAATTTACAGAATGCAATTGCATAAGTTAAAAGCCTGTTTATCCCATGAGGTCAGAATGGCACTTGCCCGCACTTGTGGCTCAGCTCTTATCCAACAGCTGCAGAACTCATACCCTAGAGACTAGAGTGGTATTTGTTTCTTTGAACAATGTGTTCTGCAGGGAGGTGGTAGGTATTTCAAGCAATGCAAGCTAATCTTGAGAAAGCTAGAATAGTAGTAAACTTGTGTTTGCTTGGTTTTAATGGTGAGAAAGGAAAAACGAGACTCTGCACATGATAGTCAGTACCAAGAGTACGTTACTAGATTCCAACATTCATGAAAAAAACACCTGAAAAAAAAATAGAGGCATATTCTGTCTCATGAAGTGAATTAACTAAAACTATGTCATGTATGTTATGGTCACATGAAAAAAAATGGAACCACATTCTGTATTATGAGGCAAGTTAACTACTACTACATCATTTGCATTATGAACAAACAAAGGAATTAATGAATTGGATTTGTCCTGGTTACAGTTATGGGACATCCTCATTTATGTCTTCATCTATGCAATTCTCCTTAGGTCTTCCACTTTCTTCCCTCCTAGTCCTAAAGTCATTATGTTACAATTCTCACTTTCAACAATGCGTGCTCTGCAAAGCAGGATAATAGTTGTTCACCCGATTTTAAGCTGATTCTGTACTTCTTTATCATGTAAATAGATGACAAGAACCTGTAACAGTAAATCCATGATTGAAAACACATCTTATTTTTTTTTTTCTTTTCTTATGTCTACCTTTCTGTAGTAAACTTACAAAATAGTTTTGGGAGTTGTAGTTACATAAAAACGTGAATAGGATTGTCAGTGGGATAATTTGGACTTCACATTGAGCAGCCAGCTGTTCCCAATGGAGAGTCTGTGTCAAGTGTTGCTACAGCCCCACAGGAGGAGGTATGTACTCAGCGTTAGCTTATAGCACTCTGACAATGGAAAGGTAAAACTCAAAAGAGAAAGTCTATCTCTGGATTAGTGAGTAATCTGTGATTGTTAAATGTAGAAGTCTCTGAAGCACTCTGGGTAGCTAAAGCTGATAGATGAGACCACTGTCAATGTAGACTTCTATCTTATGTTCTCAGTGCCTTTATCTCCTCTTCATGCCCACAGAAATGTGCTATGCACAGAGGCAAGTAAACTACCTTAGTGAGGCAGGAAAGAATAATTGATCAAATATGAGACATTTTATTATCCTTTTATAACGTATAAAGACCTTGAAAAATACAATGGCTTGTATCTGTCTGAAAGGAACTGTTTTTCAAAGGGATGAGGGCAAATACATTCACGCAGGTAACTCGATCCTAGTAATGCTTAAAATCCCAACTTTTGTATATTTTTCCTGCCTTTTCTCATTCTAAACCCAATAGAGGAGATACAATTAAGGAATGCCCAGATTATCAGGGTGTAGAGAGGTTGCTTAATAACTGGTAAGAGCAGTAGCTGTAATTACAAAGGAGCTGGGACTGATTTCCAGATCCCACTTGGTAGCTCACAAGCAACTGTATCTCCAGTATCCATTATCTGGCACCCCTACTGGCCCTCATATATATTGCATGAAGGTGGTATATATATATATATATATGTCTGCTAATAAAATACCCATACATATTGTACTAGCTGGTTTTGTGTGTCAACTTGACATAACCTGGAGTGTTGTGTCAAGAGAACAGAGAAAGGAGCTTCAGGTGAGGAAATGCCTCCATGAGATCCAGCTGTAAGGCATTTTCTCAATTAGTGATCAAGGGTGGGAGGGCCCATTGTGGGTGGTGCCATCCCTGGGCTGGCAGTCTTGGGTTCTATAAGAGAGCTAGCTGAGCAAGCCAGGAAAAGCAAGCCAGTAAGGAATACCCCTCCATGGCCTCTGCATCAGCTCCTGCTTCCTGACCTGCTTGCTTTCCAGTCTTGACTTCTTTTGGTGATGAACAGCCATGTGGAAGTAAGCTGAATAAACCCTTTCCTCCCCAACTTGCTTCTTAGTCGTGATGTTTTGTGCAGGAATAGAAACCCTGACTAAGACACATATAAAGTAAATATTTTTTTAAAGAAATGTCTAGACTTTCACATTATGAATTGAATTTTCCTTCAGAAAAATTCCATGTGCTGTATCCCTAACTTCCAGAACTATAAGACATAAACGTAGGTAGCCATAGAATGTCTGTAAGTATGAGCACTTAAGAAGGAACCATTGTGAAGTTGGTTGGTGTCTGTTTCAGTTGGGGTTTCCATTGTTGTGAAGAGACACTATAACTAAGGCAATTGCTATGAAGGAAAACATTTACTTAGGGTAGCGTACAGTTTCAGAGGTTTAGTCCATTATCATGAGGGCAGAAAACATGCCAGCTTGTAGGCAGATATGGTGCTATGGGAGCAGAGAATTCTACATCTTGATCTGAAGATAGCCAGGAGGAGATCTAGTCATACTTGCCAGATGTGAGACCTCAAAGCCCCATCTCCACAGTGGCGTACTTCCTCTTAGAAGGCCACACCTCCTCCACTAAGGTAACACCTCCTAATAGTTCCACTTCCAATGGGCCAAGCGTATTCCAATGGGCCAACCACCACAGTGTCATTATAAGATATAAGAAAGGGATAATTTGGGCATTAATCAGCAGGAAGGAAGAACAAGGGAAGAAGAGGTAGGGTTAGGGGAACATCTGTAGCCAAGGAAAGTAGAGGCTCTCCAACAAATACAAAGCAGAAAGACAGACAGACAGACAGCTACTTGTAGATACCTTGACCTTAAACCTTTAATACTATAAAACATTTTTAAAAGCTGAGATACACACACACACACACACACACACACACACACACACACACACACACACACAGGGGAGAGAAAGGCAGAGGAAAGAGAGACAGAGAGAGGAGAATCCTGTCTACTTCCTTTAATGTAACTGAAGTAAAAAAAAACAAACAAACAAAAAAAAACAAAAAACAAAAACCAACAGGTCAAAACAAGATCAAAATTAACAAACTAATCAACTTACACTGACTGAGTGATAGATAGCCCTTTGTATTTGGTAAACCAGACCATCATAGGTCTGCTTGCTGCTTGGTGACACAGCCTAGACAAGCTAATTTTATTTGGAAAGTTTTCACAATATCTACTTAATTTTTGTTATATGGCTCTTAGCTTTGTAAATTTCTAATTAGGAAATGACAGAGTCAAGAGTTCTGATTATCAGCCTCATTATTTTGTCCAGTTTCTCTGTGTATTAATTCTTCTCTGGATGAATAATATGAAGGCATAAGACAAGAGGCCTATCCAAGATGACAACACGCAGACATAGACACACAGACATACAGCCACACATACAGAAACATACACACAGACAGAAACACATGGATCCAGGCAGACACATAGATACACAGACACACAGCCACAGCCACATAGACACAGACACATATACAGACACACAGACATACACAGATACACAGACACACAGATTCACACAGAGACATATACACAGGCATATACACATAGTCATACAGACACATGGGCATACTTGCACACCAACATAGATGCACAGACATACACAGATAGACACACACTGACCCAGACATACAGACCACAATAAGATACACACAAAGACACAGACTCATAGACATACACTAACACACTGACACACAGACATACAGACTCACAGATCCACACACAGGCATACAGACATGTACACATAGACACAAATACAGATACACAAACACAAAGACATACAGACACAGACACACAGAAAGACAGATACATACATAGACAGACATATACACATAAACACACACAGACACACATCCGCACAGGCATACAGATACACATAGATACACAGACATACATGTGGACATACAAACCCACAGATAGACATAGACACACAGGCACATGCACACAAGACTTTGAGTTGCAGAGAGAATGACACAGTAAGGCATTATGTTGAGCAACAATACTACTCTGGGACTATGCCAGATAGAGGAAGCACAGATAAACGAGACTACACCCTTCTCCCTTCTGTATCTTAAATAAAACACAAGAATAAATTACTGTGTGTGCATTCGGTAAAAGATGCCGGTAACTGTTTGAAGATGTGCCATCCATTAAACCCACAGAGATATACTGAGCATAGCCTGTTCTCCAGACATCAGATATGCACAGAGGAATGAGTCTTCAATTTTATAATAATACTCATTTTGATAACACTAAGTGAATAAAACTGGAGTAATCTTGCCTTGCTCCTGTAAGTCAATGCTTAGAAAGTTACATGGCTAATTTATTAGCAAGACACAACAGTAGTAGTATCCCTAAGTGGAAAAAAACGACATTCCAATCCAGTGTCATGTATTCTGACTTACTAATGCTGTTAAACAGGAGACAGGACATTGAATGTATAAGCAGGAAATAATTTTAAGCAAATTTCACATCGAATGGCTGCCTATAAATTTAAGATGCACATTTATTGATCCTGACAGCTCTCAGTCTAAGAGCTCATTTTCACAAAAGTCTCTTTTCAGGCTGATTAGCTATTTTGCAGGTTGCTGTCAATCACAGGGGAGCTGAGAGTCTCAGCTCCAGTTAGCTTCATTCTGGGATTATTTATTTATTTATTTATTTATTGATTGATTGTACTTTTACCACATAATTGATGTCATTTTAATTCCTCCATGATGAATAGAAGGATGATAAAAAGGAGTTAGTCCCTTTGCTTCCATAGTATGAACATGAACACACTTTATAAGAAACATGCCATACCCTAGATGTATTTCAGCTCTACATAAATTACATTGTCAGTCAAGTTGCAAACGCTATCTGCCACTTGCTTTGCAGAGGAATCTATATGGTTGGAGTTGTTTAATAGCCACAGGGAGAGTACTCTGAAATTAACAAGGAATATTTTCTTGCTAAAGACAGACTTTCTTACGAGCCAAAATGTCCTTAGCTGAAAGACCACTAAGAGACAGCATACAATTTAGTGTGATCACATAAACACACTGTGTGTTCTACCCCTGAATAAATACAGGTTCTCAGAGTCCTTACCATGTGGCCTTTTCTACTGTAAAGAAATGTGTGAGTAGCATATCTGGGGAGGTGGGGCGAAGGTCCCTTCACATCCTCACTGTTGCCATTTGGCTGTAGTTTTCATAAAAAACAAACAAACAAACAACAAACAAACAAAAACAAAAACAAAAAAAAAAACCCTAAAAGGTTTGGCATGTGAATTCATAATATAGTTACACTATTCTATATGAGCTCTGATTTTATTTTTCTTGTTTAAGCACTTGGCAACAAAACCCATATATCTATTTCATGGGTGTCTACACATTTTCTATGTCATTCCAAAAGTTTCCTTCAAAGCCAGCGCACAGTCCAATCTACATTTCTAATCTATCATTGGAACATTCTTACTTGGTTGAGTGATTCCTTCACATTTTGGACACTGATTTATTATTTTAGATAAATTTAAAGGTATTTGTTTCATGTTGAACTATGTGTGTGCATGTTTATATGGGCCTGTGTGTGTTTGTGAACATGAGTGTAGGTGTCCATGGAAGGGCAGAGCCAGGTGGAACCTGGTACTCACTGGCTGTGAAGGTGGGCTCAATTTCTGTCTCAGGAAGACACTTGGCCCCAAAGCAATGAGACAGAGTCTGATAGAGAAGTACAGCAAATGCACTGTTCTGATCCCTTAAATTTAACTGCATGTGCACATTTATCTGACCATTCATGTGCATGTGACACACATGCATACACATGTATATACACATACACACATACATACACACACACACACACACACACACACACACACACCGGTACACTTTTTCAATGGTGCTCAATTCACCAAGTGAGTTACACAGAAAATTGAAATGAGGTCCCACTGGACTGACTTACTAAATGATATCAGAGGCATTGAATATTAAGTTAAGGTGTCTATAGCTCAAATTCTCATTTACTCTCTGTGTTAGAATTTAATATATAATACTGCAACTTACTAAATTGTGACTACCATTAAATGGTCAGAATTAGTTGGTAGTCCACACAGTTTAGTTTGACAACTAGTAATGGCAACATGTAGATATTTTAGGTTCAGTACAAAATTAAACCAAGCTTTTTACTTAAAATAAATATTGTCTTAAGTTATATTTCTTAAAACCATGTTTGATTACCAGTGTAATGCTATTCATCTATTTAAAAAATGTAGGCTTTACTGTGTTCCCATGGGAGAGAGAATAAATATTTAAAATACTGGGTATTAATTATACTTGAATTGATTAACAATTTCAATGTCCTCACTGAAAAATTGGAGAATTAGAATAAGAAATGATAAGGAGAAAATAAGTATTTCTATGTGACAGTACTTTTTATATGCCTTTGGCAGCTGTGAGTTAAGATTAGATTTTCCTTAACAATTATTAAGGGATATTGTCAAATGAAATTCAAAGCTTACATAAGTCATATCATAGAAGCCTTGTGCCTATAATTTCTACCTCAGTACTGTGGATTTTGTCTTTTTCAACAACCAATGAGGTTTATATTTGCAACATTGTATTTTTGTAATCAGTAAATTATTGACTACACGGTCCTATTGACAAATTGATATTCTCTTCATGTTAGTAGAGTTTTACTGCTGTGAACAGACACCATGACCAAGGCAAGTCTTAGAAAGGACAACATTTAATTGGGCTGGCTTACAGGTTCAGAGGTTCAGTCTGTCATCATCAAGGTAGGAGAGGGCAGCATCCAGGTAGTCATGATGCAGGCAGAGCAGAGAGTTCTTCATCTGAAGGCTGCTAGTAGAAGACTTGATTCCAGGCAACTAGGATGAGGGTCTTAAAGCCACACCCACAGTGTGACACCTACTCCAAAAAAGGTCCTACCTACTCTAACAGGGCCACACCTTCTAATAGTACCACTCCCTGGACTGAGCATATACAAACCATCATACAATGTATAAATTGTCATTATCAAGGTGCCACAAAGGCAACTGTTACACAGGCCACACTACAGGTTCCACTTTCTAAGATGAACAGTAAAGACACAGGCCACACTACAGGTTCCACTTTCTAAGATGAACAGTAAAGATATCGTACATAGCCAGATACCCACCAAGGCATATGGACATCTGTAATACAGGACAGAGATGTGTCTACATCATTCCTGTTATGGAACTTGATGTCCTGATACTTGGCTCCAGCATGTTGCTATTGTGGTCTACAAAATACCTTGTACATTTAGAGAAGCACAGTGAGACATGGTATGAGTTATAGGGAAGATTTGCAGATCTAGTTTCATCATGGATCAAAGCATATCTGTGACTTCAGGCAATCCTGCTTCACTAAGGACCCAATCATTGGCTTGACAAAATTGTTGAGGTAAGAGCTACACCTGCTTCTGTACTGAACAAGCTTGTATGGTCTCAATTTTTATGGACCCTGAAGCAAATCACTGTCCCAGTATCATCCATTAGAACATACTGACAATGTTCTAATACCATACCATCTCCCCAAGGACAGCCCACACCCCTTGCTCACAGGTCTGCTTCTATAGATGCATGCTTAACATCAGCAGCCACACAATCTGCCTGTAGACCCTGAAATATGATCTTCGCAGCCTTAGGAAAGGTGAACAGGAAGTCTTATCCTGTCAGAACAGTCTAAAAAGCTAAGGAAGGTGCTTGATCATCCAAACACAGAGATTCTAATGAGAAGCTGCATGGAACTGGACCAGTGCTCCATCCCAAGGAAATTAAGTCACAAACTCAGAACTAATATTTTTACAAAGCTCAATGAACTACACAAAAAATTGAGGTGAGTTAGGAAAAAAATTATAGCCAAACCAGATTTAATTTAATATATATATATATATATATGTCTTCTAGACTACAGACTGAAGTATATCATTATTTGAGATGCTCTTGGTTGAAACAGCTCATATCATTCATTCTGTAGGGGCTTCCAGAAACCTGGATTTCAGTCCTGTGTCCATGTTCTCAGAAGATATTCTGGGAAACATGTCTTTGACTTATTGCGTCACTGATGGGCAAATGCAACAGGTGTCCTTGTACTAAGACTGTCATATGTAACTGAATAGTGAACACAGAACCATTGGGTTGGATCTCATTACCTTTGTCTGTATATCATTTCAGTGAGAGGATTGCTATTCAGCAGTGCAAGTCTATCCTATGGATCATTACTACAATAGTAATTTCTTTGCAAATATGGCTAATGGAATTTTTGATGCAATTGGTACTCAGATTTTCAATTTTCAAACATATTAAAGGTAAATATTACCTTTCACCCCCAGCTTTAAATTTTTATCATATGGAAATTTGTATAACTTGCATACATTATTTCCCCTTCAGAGAAATGCCTTGCCATTTATCCCTCATATTATAGTTTGATTAAACAGGTTTATAGAGGATGAATAACATAGGCAATGTCACACTAACTTAAACTTCTCAAACTCAGCAAGCAATGTTCTCAGAGAGAACATTGTACTGCACACACTTAGGATTAATTAACAAAAACAGGCTGTTTGACATTTGTAATAAATGCTTTTTATAGCCACCCTCAAGCCCTTACGTTGACTATCTCATCTTTAACAGCTCAGAACTATCACTTTATCCCAACTTTTGTGACTATCCCTAAATGTATTTTTCCCACAAATGCCAGTGGGCCTCATGTACAAGCTGGGGTTGGCCTATTTGCTCTTTTTCCCAAAGTAACCCAGTCAGATGGATCTTGTCTGTTTTGTATACTGACAAAGGTAAGTTGCACTGGACACTTATGTGGTAAAGGAGGCTTTAACCTGTATTAAGAGTGTCACTCCAGCCGGGCAGTGGAGGTGCACGCCTTTAATCCCAGCACTTGGGAGGCAGAGGCAGGCAGATCTCTGAGTTCGAGGCCAGTCTGGTCTACAGAGTGAGTTCCAGGATAGCCAGGGCTACACAGAGAAACCCTGTCTTGAAAGAAAACAATAACAACAAAAGTGTGTATCTATCCTCTGTGTAGGGCTGGCTAAGCAAGATAGAGAATGAGGATTTAGACCAAAATCCAACAACAAGGTGAGGACCCAGATAAAGGTCATAGGGAAGAACCTTCCATGTCATCTGCTCTGGGCTTTCTTCACAAGAAATGATGGAAGGCAGGGTGTTTTCTAATCTGAGGAATTAGAAGGCTGGATCCTATGTCTTCTTACTACTCATGGCCTTGAGAGGTAATTCTTAGGTAGGTAATTTAGGGCACCTTACCAGTTACGTTAGTGTTCAGTCTGAGACTTGAAGGGCTATGGGGGAGGTTTAAGTAGAGTTGAAAGCTTGTTGGAGTCTGACTAAGATTTAATAGAGGAAAGATTTTTGATTGCCACCGTTCATTGTCCTCCTTTCTATTGACTAGTATGTTTTGTCAACCATTTTCTTGCTGTCTAGATTGTGGCCAATGTAGCTATCAGGAATGCAAAGATGCAATAAATATCTGTTTGGGTGGGGAAGAGAGATGGAGAAAGAGAGAGAGAGAGAGAGAGAGAGAGAGAGAGAGAGAGAGAGAGAGAGAGAGAGAGAG
>JADRCD010232421.1:0-42706 GCA_019843815.1 Montemys delectorum
GGGGGGGGGGAGCGCACACTGGTGACATCTGCTTCCTATGAGGTAAATGCATTTCTAGGTTTCCAATACAGAGAAATTATAAGAAACAGTTTTCTTGCTGATATTAGCAGTATTGGGATTTTTGATTTTCTATTTCAAATCTCTACTATTACTGATTTTTATTTAAAAAATTCTACCCATAGTTTTCAAATTGCTCCTTTACTAAAAACAGAAGTAAGATAATAAAAAAGTTTACTGACTGATTGCAACTCAATGAGTCTGTATAATCATACACCACTAAAACACTCAACACATAGGAATTGCATAGGATGTTGCCCAGGCTGGCTTTGAACTTCTGAACTTAAGAAATCTTCCTACCATATATGCCCAAGTATTTAGGAATACCTTTAAGCACCTTTGTGCTAGGACGGAAAATGTATTTTGTTATAATTGTTTTTCGCTTTTTGAGATAGAGTTTCTTTGTGTAGGTAGATCTGGCTATCCTAGAACAAAGAGATCTGCCTACCCCTGCCTCCTGAGTACTGGGATTAAGGCATGCACCACCACTGACTGACATTGGGAAATGTATTTTTAACTTAGTCCAACTATCAGTTAAGTATCTTAGTTAACTTTCAAGAAACTTAGAGGACATATATTATTCCTATGTTACAGATTAAAATACTGAGCTGAAAGAGGGACGTTGCCAAAGGGCACGCAGCTAATGTGGCACAGCTAGAACTACAATCAGTTCATTTGCTTTCAAAAGCTGAATAGTCTTCATTCTCATTAAACTGTGAAGAATATCATTTGACCCAGCACAAGCTGAAACTCATATATTTTCTAATAACCAAAGAATATCCCTAGAAGATACCCAATGTTCATGTGCTGCACTTACATGCAAATTTCCCTTTGCCACAGAACCCGCTACCCCAGGTTACCCCAGTCCTGGCAGAGCTGCCCTTACCCGTTTGTGCAGCCGCTCTGCTTCCTCCTGATATGCGGCAAGCTGTTGTTTCCACTGCTTCACGTTGGCAGTAGACTCCAGCAGGGCTGCAGTGAGTTTGGCATTGTTCCCTTTGAGGGTAGCTAGCTCAGCCTCCCAGTGTTTGCTGATTGCTGAACTAAAATGCAACAAGGAGAATAAGTGATCACTTCATTGAGAACTGTTTCTGAATGTACAACAATATTTAGTTCTACTATCAGGATTATAGTCTAAGAATATAGACTATATATATATTCAATAGACAACCCCAAACATTAAAACAACAAAAAGTAATTCTAGCAGAATGATGGATCAATGTGATACAGATATACATTAATATATATTGTAACCCAAAGCCAAAAATAATACCTAACAGTGTATGATATTGTCTCAGGGAATCAAAGTGCAGTACAGTTTCATTTCTTAGTGGGACAAATGAGGATGCATGCATGATAGTTAGGTTGGAACAAGTAGTGTATTATTTTAATTACTGATTTGTATCTGTATATTAAGCATTTTTAAATATTCCAATAAAATTTTTATTATAATAATTATAATAAAATGATTTCATAAGAGGCTAGATCAAGAAATTGGTTCTAATAACTTCTATTACAAAAGCAATAGTATTCATTGGGAATTCTTGATAATTCTTTTTTTGTTTGTTTGGGTTTTTTGTTATTGTTGTTGGTTTTTTTTTTTTTTTTGAGACAGGGTTTCTCTGTATAGTCCTGGCTATCCTGGAACTCACTCTGTAGACCAGGCTGGCCTCAAACTCAGAAATCCGCCTGCCTCTGCCTCCCAAGTGCGAGGATTAAAAGCTTGCACCACCACGACCTGATGATAATTCTTGATAATAACTTTGCTAACTTCCCAAGGGAGAATCACCTTGTTTGAATGAAAACTATGTTTTTTCTTTTTTGTTACTGAACTTTATTCCAATTAGTAAAATCCTAACTGTGTCTCATTAAGCAGTTGTGCCTCCTACAGCTTCCTGTACTCTAGGGTTTTGTTTTAATGTCAGTTCGCATCACAAGGCATATGTTTTTATGAACTATTTTTATAGTGATTTTATTATATAATAAAAGGTTCCATCATCAAAATTTCTAAAGCTTAATGCTAGTTTTAAGATATATTCACATCATTCTCCCTTCACAAGTCAGAGAGGGACAGCAGATAATTTTCAGTGACAGTTTTAAAAAAGCAAGCAAATTCAAATGTTAATCAAATAATCTAAAACAAAAACAAACAATATAATCCCAAATTTAAGGACAGTCTTCAAAATAATTAATCAAAATACTTTAGAAATATATAAATAAAAGACTGAGGGTCAGAATAGAGAAGAAAACACACTGTGGAATCTTTGGATAGTTTTTCAAGACAGGAAAGAAACACTGAGGTTACAGGTAGAGTTTAGCACTAAGGCACTTGCCTAGCATGAGAGAGGCCCTGGGTTCGATCCCCGGCACTGCCAAAGAAACAACACAGAAAAGAAAGGATCATTAGTGAAAAGCAGAGACTTGTTTGGTAGTATTAGAACAGAGCTCATTCCCAAGGTTAGACCATTATATTGTAATCATACAAGGCACTAATTAAGGGACATGTAGTAAAGGATATATGGGGACATTGCAGTTTTTATAACTTTACAGTAAATCTAAAGTTAGTTTACCAGTTAAACAACACAGTGAAGCAATAAGTGAATATCAATTTAGCAAACTATTTTTCTCAAAAAATAAACTATTTTCAAGTTCTTCTTTTGTAGAATGACATTTTAGATTTAGACTTTCTGAGAAAAAACATATAACTATTCACCAACCCTAAATAGATTAGTTTTTATTAAAATCACCTACCAGTTTTCCCCCAGAAGTATTTCATTTAAATGGGTTCCTCAATCTGATAACTGAGATCTTACTGAAGTAATTTAAAAATTTGCTATAAGCAAATATCAAAACTATTTAAAAATGAAAAAGACTTTAAGGACTTATTTCTAAAATCTACTTGTCAAGAAACAATGTCATTCTAAAGATGAATCAGACCATCTTTATAGAGAAAGAATGAAGGCACTTTAATATGCTATTTTCCTTAGTTTTACTTTATATTCTATTGGTAGAAAATCCATTAAGAATTTGGCATGTCTAATTTCAATTATTATGTCTGTGATACTAAACTCATCTCTTAACTATACCGATCCTCCAGTCTTTACATGTTAACTAAAAGTATTAGCCAAGCATTACTCAAATGTTAGCCACTAGCTGCATGTGGCTATTTAAATTGCTTAAAAATTTACTTTTTAGTCATATTAGGCACTCTTTACATAATAAGTCAACAAGCTGCACAAGACTAGTGGTTAGCAAGGACACAGAGCATTTCATTGTAGCAGGGGGCTCTACTGGACCTTGTCACTCTGCAGGGTCTCTACATGTGAAATAGGTTTTCGGGGTCTTCTGTTACGCATTCAATGATAACCCCACAACCTAAATTTATATATCAAAGTCCTAACTCTTAGATCATCACAGTATCTGTAGTTAGAGATAGGTTTTTAGAGAAGTAGGGTTTAAATGGGATCCTTAGGGTAAACCTAACTCATATGATCACTGTACTTATTAGAGAAGATATGATCATCTAAGTTTATATTTATAGTACCCAACAACACTTTCCAATTTACCCTAGGATTGTCCAGTGTTTTGGTTAGAGTTCCTATTGCTTCAATGAAACACCATGACCAAAACCAAGTTGGGGGTTGGGGGAAAGGGTTAATTTGGCGTACACTTTCACATCATTGTCCATCACTGAAGGAAGAAAGTAGGGTAAGAACTCAAGCGGGGCTGCAGCCAGGAGGCAGGAGCTGATGCAGAGGCCATGTGGGGCTGTTAACTGGCTTGCTCCCCATGGCTTGCTCAGCCTGCTTTCTTATAGAACTCCAGACCAGCAGCCTAGGGGTGACCCCACCCACAATGGACTAGGCCCTCCCCACAGATCACTAATTAGGAAGATGCCTGACATAGATGGCCAGATGGCCATGAGAATGAATGGAAATCTGCAACTGATGGGGGTGGGGGGTGGGGAGCATCTCTAGGACATGACAAAGACCTGGGATAAGGGAGGTGCCCAAGAAACAATGAGGGTGATCTTATCACAGCATTGGGGATATGGAACCTGAAGAGGCCACTTCTTGTTTCCAGGTAGGAATCCCAGCGGAGAGATAGGGACACCAACCCACCCACAAAACTTTCAACCCAAAATTTATACCATCTACAAGAAATGCAGGCACGGGGTGGGGTGGGGGTGGGGGACTAGCAAGATGGCATAGCAGGTAAGAGCACTGACTGTTCTTCTGAAGGTCCTGAGTTCAAATCCCAGCAACCACCTGGTGGCTTACAACCATCCATAATGAAATCTGATGCCCTCTTCTGATGTGTCTGAAGACAGCTACAGTGTACTTATGTATAATAATAAATAAATCTTTGGGCCGAAGCCAGCAGGGACTGAAAGAGTGGAATTGACCAGAGCAAGTGGGCTGACCGGAGTGAGCAAGCAGAAGTCCTAAAAATTCAATTCCCACAACCACATGAAGGCTCACAACCATCTGTACAGCTATAGTATACTCATATACATAAAATAAAATAAATCAATCTTAAAAAAGAAAAGAAATGCAGGCACCCCTGTAGAGCAGAGATTGAGGGAATAGCTAACCAATAACCAGCCCAACTTGAAACACAACCCATGGGCAAGCCACCAATCCCTGACATTATTAATGATATTCGTCATGCCTGCAGACAGAATGGCATGTCTGCCATGCCTGGCCTCTGAAAGGCTCCACCCAGCAGTAACTCAGACAGATGCAGACATCCACAGCCAAACAGTTAATGGAGCCTGGGGGAAGCATGGTGGGCCTGAAGGGGATAGGAACTCCACCAAAAGAGTCAACTAACCTGGACCCTTGGGAACTCCCAAAGACTGAACCACCAAAGAGCATACACAGGCTGGACCTAAGCCTCCTACACATATGTAGCAGATGTGTAGCTTGGTCTTCACGTGGGTCTTGAACAACTGGAGCAGGAGCTGTCCCTGAAGCCTGTCTTTGGGACATGTTCTTCTAGCTTGGTAGCCTTGTCTGGACTCTGTGGGAAAGGATATACCTAGCCCTGCAGAGACCTGATGTGCTAGGGTGGGGGATATCCAAGGGAGGCCCCACTCATGCAGAGGAAAAGGGGATGGGGGGGTGGAGGAGGGAGGGGATTGGGGGGGGGGGGTTGTGGGAGGGGGTGACTAGGAGAGGGACTGTGAGCAGGATGTAAAGTGAATAAGTTATATAAAAAAAAGGTGCCTGACAGTTGGATCTTATGGAGGCATTTCCTTAATTGAAGTTGCTCCTTTCAGATGACTCTAGCTTCTGTCAAGTTGATATAAAATTAGCCAGGACATCTAGTATCTTCAAGTTTGCTGTTTATTTAGATTCAAGGAGGCTCAAGTTTAAGGTATAACCCCAAATGTCCAGTATGCTATGGTTAAATCCAGGTAAATATATTTATTCTCTACATTAATAAAGTAATTATATGATTATATACATAGAATATTATCTGTTCATGAGCAAGAAAGCTATTAAAAAGCATTTCTAGCTGGGTAGTGGTGGCACATGCCTTTAATCCTAGCACTCAGTGGGTCAAGTTCAAGTCCAGTCTGGTCTCCAGGATAGAAAGGGCTACACAGATAAACCCTATAGCAAAAAACAAAAACAAAAACAAAAACAAAAACAAAAGAGTATTTCTAAGACCAGGGAGGCACATCCTTGAGCAGGGGTGTTACACTTTCCTGCAAGCTCATCTTCTATAAGAAGCAGCATAGGTAAAAGACTGGAAAGAGGGGAACAAAGGAGGCCTGGAAGAATGGAGACGTCCTCACTGTGTGAAGGACAAAGCCCATCTAGGCTTAGTCTCCTGGAAAAGATAATCTCAAACTATTACCTCTACTTCTTTGGACACAGGGGATGACCTATTACAGTTGGGAAACAAGAGACAAATCTCTATACCTTAGAAGTTCAGAAAATAGTCCAGGATTAGGTCTCCAGTCTCTAAGAGGTGTAAGAAACTCTCGTAGAAGACACTCCAAAAAAACAAGACTGAATTCATCTGCTACTAGAAGGTAGTTGTGTCCTTAACTGTCAAGCTGACAGTAACTTCCTATTGTGGAAGGGATAAAGTATAAGACAAACCAAAAAGGGGGTATCAGGAACTGTGGAAAAATCCCTCCAGCAGGTCAACATTGATACTAAGCACAAGCTAATACTAGAGGTGGGTGAAAGCATAAACAAAGCCAAAATCTAGTTTAAACCCTGAGTAGACTGATATAACTCCTAAACTAACACAAGAGTCCTGCCCAGGTAGAGGGCCAAATGCAGGAGCTGGCCTTCAATATCCAAGGATCCCATACCTGTGGACTCACTCAACCACTGGCTGGAAGGATTAGGAAAAAAATTACTTTATCTGTACTGAATATAAACAAACTTATTATTTTCTAAATAATAAAATGCAAACTATTTATATAGCATATATACTACATGAGTCTACTTCATCTAAAATTAAGTGTACAGAAGGACAAATACATAAATACCATTCGACTTGACATAAGAGACTTGAGGACCTACAGATTTCAGTATTGACAAAGGGTCTTGGAACCAATCCCCCATAGATAAAAGGGACAACTACTCTAAGCCACTGTTACTTTTTATGCAATATTTAACATTCAATAGGTTGCAGTGTGTACCAAAGAGCAATAAATGAAGCCACTGTCAAAAGGGGAAGCATACACAGGCTCTTACTCAGAGGTCTGGGGCATACTAAGCCAAGAAGGCAAATGGCCACCTCAAGTCTTACTAGAAGAGGAGGCATCAAGCTCTGTCAGATGGGGAACTTTGGCAGAGAAATGGAAACTACAAGCAAGAATCAAGTGACAGTGTTAGAAATAATAGAGATAAGAATGTTCTTGACAGGTTCAGGGAAATTGATATAACTGCACAAAATTATTAGAAATCAAAGTGACACACAAGAAGAAAAAGGAGAGCACAAAGCATGTATATTAATATCAACCTACCCAGCAAAATATGCTACTGGACTAGTAAATCAGGGTTGAAGAGATAAATATTTTAAGACATAAAGGCTCATAACAGCGTTAGTCATCAAAAGGTAAAAGGCAACCCAATATCCTTCAGTGGGTGGCTAGACCAACAACATGAAGTATACAGGTAAGTCTAATGGAAGGAAATTCTAAAATGGATTGTAACACAGATGAATCTCGAGGGCATCATGTTACATATAGAAGGCCAGTCCCCAAAAGACAAATGCTGGATGTCTACACTCATATTTGAGGTAGACAGTCATGCCAGAGAACGCAAAAATGCTGCTAAGGGAGGGAAGAGGGGCATGATATTACATTCGATGAGTACTGTATATCAGATTTGCAAAATGAAATTACAGAAAAAGGACTGAGTATAACGAGCACAGAGAACCTTACAGAACAGAGAACCTTTTAAACCTTGTGTTTGTAGGTTTACAAATATATATGTATGCAAAGTTATGTTAGGTAAGTTAGGGAATGCCACTCTATATAGATTCTTTAATAAAGTTATCTTACTACAAAAATACAGTAAGAAGCTTTCTATGAGCTTTTAGAGTTCAGTTCTGCTTGGTTGAACTGTCTCCAAATTGTTCTATGATGTCTTGTTTTCTTGGCATGGATGGGCAGGAAGCAGACCAACTGCACTGTAGGGTAGGAAAAGGAGGTGCAGGGACCGCTGGGGATGGTGGTAGGAAACAGGTGGGGAAGAAGGAATAACACAGCCAAAGCATAATGAGCAAGTGTGTTGGGGCTGCAAGGTCACAGACACAGGGTAGAAAAAGAAGGTACCTAGTCTGTTTATTTCCGTGAGTATACCTTGAGACCCTTATGTATTAAGATCTGACACAGTCAAGCTAAGAGATTTTCACATTAATTTTTTTTACTCTTCAGAGCCCAAAACCATAGCTGATTACACTAAAATAAGAAAATAAACATTGAAGAAACTTCTTGTATCAGATTCTTTTACATACAGTGCAGTGCACATGGCCACAGTACACTAGATCTAAGACTTGTGTAGCCTGGAATAAACAGCATAGGGGAGTAGTTCAATATTAAATTTTTCTGTTTTTACATTTTCTCCTTAATTTTTGTCTTATGTGCATGATATGTGTATGTGTGTGCATCACTTATACATAGTGCTCAAGGAAGCCAGAAGAGGTGTTGGATCCCCTGGAACCAGAATTACAGTGAGCTGCCCTATGGATGCTAGGAATCAAGCCAGGGTCCTCTGAAGAGCTGAACCTCCTCTCCAGCCCCAGGTATCTACACTCTCTGACACTGATTACAAGGTAAATGAATGCATGATCTAAAAGTCATTTGGTTGCTACAGAAATGTCATCACAGGGTAAATCTGAGTCATTCAGAGGACACTCCTAGTTCCTCTACTTTGAGATGTTCCTTGAGACATCATATTTCTAAACAATAGTGAAATACAATTTAGTGTGTATGTGCATATCGATCTTCTTTATTTCCTCCCCTGTAGCCATACACAGATTCTTTTGGCTACCAAGTATGCGAATACATTTATTAGAATGGCTTACACAATTTCAACTTCTATAAATTCCAAAAGTTGTCATACTAAAGAAAGTTCTGAATGTTATTTCAGATTGTTTAATTCTTACATGCATACGTTTTAATATCCTTCCCAATTTTAGGGAAAAAGATGTTCCTTTATCTTCAACTCTAAGATACTGGTTTCTTCCCTATTGGATTGATAGTAATCGATATCTTTGGATTAGCTCTGATACTGTAATTTTAAGTCGGTATTTTATATTTTAGAATTTTTTTTTTTAATGTTGCATACTCAGGGCCCTGAGTTTGATTTTTTTTTTTTTTCTTTTTCGAGACAGAGTTTCTCTGCGTAGCCCTGGCTGTCCTGGAACTCACTCTGTAAACCAGGCTGGCCTCGAACTCAGAAATCCACCTGCCTCTGCCTCCCAAGTGCCAGGATTAAAGGCATGCGCCACCACACTTAGCTCTGAGTTTGATTTTCACCAATGAAAAACCACGGCAGGTGTTCTTGGGATGACTTAGTCTTTTATTAGAGACAGTCTTGAAAGTTAAACCTTAATTACTCAGGAAGAAGGTGAATTTGTCTAATGATTCAGAGACACTGAAACACTATGATCTCATGTTTGAATGCTGGAATAAAGTAAAATAATTATTTTTTCTTGTGGATGCTTTTGGTTGTTCAGTAAAGTCTGTGTTTCCCTCAGAAAGGACCAGCTAGTTCTCTCTGGGCTTCAAATCCACAAGGAGGTCAGAACACTTCAAAAAAACCACCACTAGAATTTCTTTATGCTGGACTTAAAATTCAGTTTCCCTTTATTTAAAGTCAAAGTTTTAGAAGGAAAGTATTAAGCTTCATGAAAGTATTAAGTTAATGTAAAATCAAAAAGAAAAGTACTTCAAAAACTGAGAGTCTAATGTATGAATAATATATTTATTGAACATCTGAATAAGCCAATGTCACTGTACAGTCTAGGTCAGCTGTCTTCCTCCCAGGCCTTCGGGGCTCTGGATCTGTCACTGCAATCTCTAAATGATCATTTATAGCCTCTTTACCCATGTATATAATGTAGCACTCAGAAAAAATATTTATTTTTTTCAAAATCCTTAAAAATAGGGTATGAACAGGCTCCCCCCCTCTCTCTTTTAAAATGTGCTTCCCTGTATCAAGAATGAAGCCAGTTCCTAAGAGGAAACACCACATAGCACTGGCTGATCTGAAGTCTGCATACTACTTGGTTCTCCACTTCCCATCCCAAATGGCAAGAATCAAAATGATACTCATCTAAACATGCTTGTGTTTTTGTTTTAACTTTTGGCCCCAAGCCAGTTCAGCCACTTCAACTTAAAAAGAACAACAAAAAGATATATTTAACAGTTTAGGATCTGAGTTTTAGTTTCTTTTCTTTTCTTCTTTTAGACAAGGTCTTTCTACATAACCCTGGCTGTCCTGAAACTCACTCTGTAGACCAGCTAGGCTCTAACTCACAGAGATCTGCTGACTCTGCCTCCAGAGTGCTGGGATTAAAGGCACATGCCACCACATCCAGCAAATTTTTGTTTCTTAAAACAACTTGAAGAGAAATTCTCCTTTAATGAAAGAAGAACATTCTTCTTTATAAATAATACATCTGCCAGAAGGAAGTTAGTGAGTAAGAGCTCTGGAATTTGATAGGCAAATGGCCAGGTGTGTGAGAAGATTTCTAACTATGGATAAACCATTACTTCTTCAATACTCAAAGCCTACTGCCACTAATTCCTATGTATAAACAAGTAACTTTAATACAAAGCTTGTTATTAACTATTATGTATAAACCTATAACTTCCTTACTACTCAAAGCCTACTGTTACTAATCAGGGTGCTTCCTTCAACCCCATGGTACAGTGTCAGAGTCTTGCTACATAGTCCCAGCTGGCCTTAAACCTGTGTTGCTCTGCCCCAATCCCAGTATTCAGAAGGCTGAATCAGAAAGATTTCCACAAGTCTGAAGCTGGCCCAGACTATAGGTGAGTTCTAAGCTAGCTTAAGTTACAAAATAAGCTGTCTCCAAACAAACATATAAAATTGTAGCATCACAAAATGAATCAGAAGAATGGGACTCTGGGCACGATGAAGTCATAAGAACTCGTTAAACCAGCTAGTATACCTCAGGTGTATAGAAAAGTAATCTGCCTGTATGGGCTGGGGATATTGCTCAGTGTTGGGCATGAAGATTTGAATTTGGATTCCTAGCAGCAATGTAATTAGCTGGGTACAGCTGTACATGCCTGCAATCCCTAAACTAGGAAGGCAGAGATGGGGTTAGGGGAGACCTCCCGGTCTGGATAGTCTAGCTGCCTGTTTCCTGTTTCAGTGAAAAACCCTGTCAAAAATGTGGTTGGAAAACAAAATAAGAAGACAAAATAATGTAAATGCTTGGTCTCTAACAAAAGTAGCCTGTATTAAGGTCTTTGTCTAAAAGAACTACCATAGTTATAGTTTATAATAATTTTCCTTGGTGAAATGCAGTGTATGTTTTATAATCAATGACATCTTAGAGATCAACTAAAATACAAAATTTATCTAGCTCCTATAAGGAAAGTAAAATATCACTGCCTCTAAGAAAAATTAATGAAGTTACTTCCAAATGTAGAAGAAGGCCTTTCCACCAGTCTATAGATATTTCTGAACTGTGAAGAACATACACATTAAGCAAGAACTGACTGTTGAAACAAGTGTTAGGGCACAGGCTTGGGAGTTGGAAGGCTACAACTTGAGTTAGCTATGGGGTCTTCGATTATTAACTTAGCCTCACTGTTTCATCTGTAATATGAGGATTAATAACTATCTTCACAGCCTGCATGAAATATGTAATGGATGCTCAAATATTAGGGCCTTCCCATATACGTAAGCAATAAAGAGCCTTAAAAGTATCTCAGTGAGCTAAGAAAAAGCTAGAGATTTAATGTTAAATATTGTAAAAGGGCTCTTTTTGGTCAGTGATGTAAATAAGTGAAATAGATGTGACTCAAGTCAAATCAATATCAGGTACTCACCCAATTATTTAAGCTAAGTTCCTTGGTGTTGTAGATATGGTATTGATGACAAGTCTAAATCTCTGGTGTAGATCTCAACAAATCTAGCAAGTTAATGAAAGAGTACAAAAATGAGTAAACACAAGTTACAGTGGGAATGCCGCTGCCGGAGGTTGGCGTCTGACGGTGAAAGGGAGACACAGTGAAACCTGAATTTTATTGTGTTTAGCTCATAAAACATCCAGCATTGCTGTTGCAGCTTCCCATTAGATTTTCAAGATAGAAAAAAAAATCTAGTTTTTGCTCCATTTTTACTCAAAAAGATGGAGAGAGTCACAGTGGCTCTCAGAAATATCTTGGATCCCATAATTGTACTCTGTGTAGTATAAAAGTTTCCACATAGATGAGTATATCTTACTTTAAAGGTGTACTACAGATGTGGCACACATCTGTAAACTTCTTGCCTGGTCTCCTGTGGTTGCTGTTTTCTGTCCTAATGTAGATACGGTGTGGAAAAACACAGCTGAAGGACCACAAGAAGTCACAATTTTATGACCACTTTCCAGTCTTAACGGCTCCTAACATCAGGTGTTAAAGCCCACAGAGATTCCTACTACAAATTTACAACAGGCTACTTTTTTTGTAAGAAACCAGACGTGGACACTAAATTCCTACTCAATTATGTTTACTTATAAAAGGTTCAATTTTAAATAGGTATTTTAAATACCTAAACATTGAATTGGTTTCCCTGTATCAGTAAATTTACAGGACTGGGGCTCACAAAAGTCATTGGTAAGTGTAATGAACAAAAACTAAAAAAGATCTGGCCCAAGTTGATACTACAAATTACAAATCTATTATATTAATAGATACCTGTATTTATGTTGATTTCCCTTTTAAAAGTAGACAAACAACAACAAAACAACTAACCATTTACTAAGCTTTTGTTAGAAACCTTTTCCCAGCATTCTCTACTGAGGAGGTCTTCATGATATGAGCCGTACTTATTAAGTGAAAAATGATGCTTGTTTCAAGTCTTAGGAATATATATGTCTTTTCAAAAAGTGAGGTCAACAAAATTCAAACCTGTCCTCTTGTTAGCTAGATTATAACATTACAATTATAACCTATTCAAGATACATATTCTACCTACATGTTGATTTAGCTTTCAAAGAACTTGAAAATATATTTCCTTCCAAAGATGGTCACTGTCATTTAAGGAAAATTTACTGTATAAACTGCTTGGTGTGCCATTAACTATTGTTGGAGAAAAGCGAGAAGCAGAAATCCCTGTAGGAACTGAGCCATAATTTGTTGGAAGAAAATGGATATTTTAATAATATTTTGCCATGAAACCTTTTCATCTTTAATGGCCATTATTTGGTACTCAGATTCAGAAATTTTTGCAGCTTAATTTTGTTTTTGAATAGGCTTTAATCAAAAGGCATAACTATTTAATGCTTCAGTGGTAGCATGAGCAAATGTTTATTTGTTTCTGTTGTCATTTAAGGCACATTCATTATCTCCAACTGTTAGTGCATATTTAAGCTATGTAAATAATATATAAAAGTAAGGGCACTGATCAAAGGCGCAATGCAAATGACCTCAAGGGGCAATGGCAGAGAATAAATAACAGCTTAGTTCATTACCTACTGCTATTGTCAAGGGGAGGTTTCCAGTTTATTTTCTTAAGCCTTCCTGATCAGCCTGGATAGTACAAAGGCCCCTGTAATCCAGAAAGCCAACTTACTTGCCAAGGGGATGGAGTCACACTGGTTAGCTAGTTGAGCAAGAGTCAAATGGGCCAATGAAAATGTTCTTGGTTGTTCTTCCAGCAACAGAGACAAACAAATATACACACCACAAAGACTGCCTTCCTTGATCCAAACAACCCTCTTAGCAATCTGTGGCTCTTTAAAGAGCTTTTTTAGTTTGTCTGTCTGTTTTTGAGACAGGGTCTTACTGTGTGGTCCTGGCTGACCTGGCATTCTTATTAGAACAGACTGGCCTCAAACTCAGAGATCCACACACTCTGTATTCTAATGCTGGGATTAAAGGCGTGTACCACCATGCTTACCTTTTGAAAGACTATTTCATGTGACATCATTACAACTAAATTTCATTAACATGAATTTGATTTTGAACAAACAGGCTATCCACATGTAAAGGCATGAGAACTAACTTCCATGTACATTGAAGGACTAGGGACTTGTACTAGGTGCCTACTTTACAGTTTCTCTCACTGAGATATAACTTATCTTTTTCACAGGTCCCTTTGCTTCACTGCCCAAAAGATAACCTATAATTGGCTGTATGCAGTCACATGACAGGGTGCTGAGGATGAATGCCATGCAGAAATCATTAAAAAACTAGATTCTGATGAGTTTAGAATGTGGGTTAGTAAAATTTAGTGAAATCAGAATATGCCAGTCACAAATAAAAATACTAAAGCTAGGTCGAAATTCTTTTTTCTTTTGAAATTAATTGTTATGGGTCTTTTGCCTGCATGTAGGTCTGTGTACCTGTTGTCCAGATGGCCAGAAGGCAGCGCTGGATTCCTTGGAAACTGGAGTTAGAGACTACTAAGAGCTGTCATGTTGGGTACTGAGAACTGAACCTGGGTCCTTTGGAAGAGCAGTCAGTACTTTTAACCTGGGCTATCACTTCAGCCTTTGGGATGAAATTCTTGAATAGTCTGGAGGCTTCCATTGTGGAAATGGACTGCATATGTCAGTATTCACATGGAAGGAAAGAGTTTTATAGTGTGTGTGGATACAGACTGCCCAGAGTACTATTTTACTTCTATCAACGCTCTCTAGGCTGCCTTCTATGCACAAGTGAGGGCTGTGGTGAAACCAGGAACTTACTATTAAACACAGATTCAGAGTTCAGTTAACATCTTTCACGAAGCACCCCAGAAAACACATAGTCCAAGCCTATGAGAAGCTTTCATCACATATTCACCCATACAAACAGCCTGTTGGAATAAATGCTTTAGTGTTTGTACTTATAACTGATGACTTATTTTTCAGCCAGACAGACTGTATCTCTATAATTATTATTGATTTGTACAAAACTGTAGGTGAAAGTATATAAACGTAGACATGAAAGTCTAGCTGCCATGTTGTTTCTTCAAAAAACCATGTATTTAAAGCTGTTCATCTTAAATTTGCTGGGGACTAAACCCAGGGCATCATGTGTTCTGGGTAGGTGCTCTGTCACTGATCTCTACTCCCACCCCATGGAAGCATTTATCTTTTGAGAGTAAAATTATACCTTCAGATACATTTTTATAAAAGTAAATAAAAAAGTGCAAGCAGAGAAATCTAAAATGATCGGACTTACTAATAGTACTTAGAGTATATCCACACAAAACCTTAGCAGTGTTAAATGGTATTGGACTCTAGAATCAGAAGTGACTCTTCAAAGTTTTAGCAAGTTAGAATTGTCTGACAAATTTGACAAAAATTGGGCATTTATGCATTTTGTCTTCTGAGTTTCATATGAAGAAGATATTGAAATATCTAAAGAAGTTCGGTTTAGTTAGTATCTATATTTAAGGTTTGTGGCTCAGAAGGAAAGAACATGCTATGGGAGCCAAGATGCTATTACCAGGAGCAGCACATGTTTGATGAGGAGCTGCAGGGTTTGGTGTTTGCCCTGCTGGTTTTCCATCTTCCTGGGTATGCCCCATTCTTCCTTTTTAGAATGTTTACTCTATGCCATTGCCTATTCCTAGCAGGTAACATGCCTTTTATTCTACAGGGGCTAAGGGTCTGCCTTGAGATTCAGCAGATACTGTGGAATTTTGCAGGGTTGGAACTGTGAAAGTACAGAAGTTGAACCGAATGCATTCAGTATTAGGAGAGAGCCCAGAGCCAGTTATGGAATATTATGGTTTGAACTCACACTGCTACCCATGGGCTCCTATAATTAAATACTTTGTTCTGCTTTGGGAACCTTTAAGAGGTGGGACAAAAGTGGAGAAAGCAGACTGCTGGAAAGGGGCACAGTGAGGGTTAGGGCCAGGCTTTGAGCCTGGGCTTCTCAGATTCCTAACTGGCAGTATTAGGTTTCCACTGCCCTCATCTGAGCTAGTGCTGCAGCTGTGCCTTCCCTGCCTTGATACACTGCACCCTTTCAATGGTGAGGGAAAACAAATCCTTCTGCTTTTTCTCATTTCTCTCAGTTATTTTAATATAGCCATGACAAAGTACTTACTATGCCAGCCAAGCAAGCTCCCTTCTTTTCCTCCCCTTGCCTTTCTCCCTTCCCTGCCCCACACTTTGATAATGGCAATGCAAGGTAACATTGTACACTGATTCAGACTTAGACTTGTAAATTAAAAAAAAAAGTCAAGTATGGGAGGAAAATAAAAATTCTTACTTCAATAGGTTATATTATCCTGTGCCTGAAAACAAAAGGAAAATGAATGCATCTATCCTTTCAAGAACATTTTCTCAGCATCTATAATTCAGTTTAAAAGATGAACTGAAACTGAAGTTTCTGTTTGCAATTTCCAGGATAACTCTGGATAAATATGTCTTGCAAATTCTCCTTTTTAAAAGTGGCAACAACACTACTTATTACAAACTACAATACCTACTGGTGTTGCAAGGGTTAAAACTAATGTATTCACAATTCAGATGACTGTAACTACTCAATATGCATTTGAGCACCATGGTCACAGAAAGACATTTTTCTTTTATTGAGATATGTGATGTTAAATTTTGATAATTACTAAGTAGCCAGCCTACCAGTTTATATATTTCACAAACTTAATTCAAGCAATCAATGTATTAAATGTAGTAAGTCAATAGCATTTTCTAATATTTTCAGGTGTTTTCATCAGCCTCAAGGAATTTCTACCTTAACAACAGAAAAAAAAAAACCAGATATAATATAGAAAAAATAACCAGTCACCTGATTCAATAATGTGTATTATGCCTCTACAACGTGTCAAACACCATACCAAGAGGATTGAAAACTAAAAAAATACATCTTTCTTCCTATTTTTTATTCTTAAAGCTTGTTCCAAGTTTTTCTTTCATTTTTCCAGATGTTATTTCTATGATCTCAAGATGAGAGCAAAGCCATCTTAAACCTACAAATACTACATGCTGGTCAAGCCCAGCATAACAGGCCTTTCTGGCAGTATTTACTCGTCAGCTCATCTTAATAATCATCTGTTAGATGTCAAGTATCGCACATCTATGAAGGTGTATAAGCTCTGTTCTTAGGCGCTTCTTGAGGAGTAGACCATGTAAATGGTGTGGATGATGACTTTACATTTATCACTTGTTAAGTGATTTCCAGTACATGTGATTATATATGCATATACACACATATATTAAACACTGCAGAGACAACTGTGCCTTACAGGTACCCTAAACTCTGGATATGCTCATTCTGCAAAATTCTTCTGAAGCTATGTTGGAAGATTCAACTTCTTACAAGGCCTCTCTAGATGCTCTTGGTTTGTAATATTGCTCAAATGAGAATCTGGGAAATCGTTCAGCATGTGTGTCAATGTGTGCTGATCCTATGATGATTTCAGAAATGGATTGCTCAGCTCTAAGCAGTGCTACAATTGACAGCTAGCTACTTGGTAAATATACAGAATGTAGTCTTACTTCTACATAACCTAGTTATAGAACAAAGAAATCACATATAAGGCCATTTTACTGTAGCCTATGCTCATGTAAATTATTCAAACAAAGTTCCCCTAAGGATCCTAAGAAAATATAAACAGGTAATCAAGACTACTAAGACTACACACACATAAGCATATGCACTGGACTTTAAGATTCATGTCAACTACAATTATAAAATGAACACAATGTCAAACTGTCTTCTAAAATATTTGTTTATACCTATAGGTCAATGCTGCTCAGCCTTGGACAGAGTAGTTTTGTCTTGTTTTGCAGCGGGCAGTTTTTAAGGCAGGAACTTGTATCTGGTCATCTGCTCTAAACAGGACCTCTTTTCAATGCCCCCAGCCCACCCCCAACCCAAGCGCCAGGTAACTCTAGAGAAGGGGAATAAAAAACAATTCAAGAGACAGAAGATGGGGAGAGGATTGTAAGATGTCTTCTGAACACGGCACAGCCACTGCCTTATCAACAGCAGTTATGGTTATTGTACAAAATGAAGCCTGCCAACATTCCAGGACGAACGAGGGAAGAGACTTATGCTGAGGAGTAACGGCTGAGGGGAGGAGGAGCCAGTTTTCTTCAGGGGTATAGCCACAGGTTAAGTTTCCCATGATCCAGTAAATAACACTACACTCATGCATATACAAGCTGGTTGTTGGGTGGGTGGGGGAGCCTGAATGCAGGAGAGAAAGTTTGGGAAGAAGGGCTCCAGAGAGAATGGGGAGGTAGGAGAAGAGGATGGAGGTGAACATGATCAAATACACTAACTGCCAAGAATTTAAAAAAAATTAAATAAATGAACATGACCACTTGGGCTTAATCTAAATGCCTATTATGTCCTCAAATGATTACATGTATACAGACTCAGTACTCACTACATTTCAACTGTTACTTTTTAGGCAATTCTAACTTATTTTTGTGGGAAATAATGGCTAAATTCTGTTAATCACTATTTTTGAAGTTTGCTTTCCTTTAGAGACTTACAATTTCTTTCCAACAGACCAAAGAAAAGATTAAGCAGAGACAGAGAGGATTGGTCAACTTCTAATTATGGTTTGTACAGATTTGTAAAAGTTCCCTAACCAAGGTATGGTGACTGGTAGGCTGCCAATGCTCTTATGGATGGCCCTAAACCCATGCTCATGGGTCTACATGAACTGGACTCAGTGTATTGTAAAAAATAAAAATAAAAAAGGTAGGAGGAGCATGTATTAGGCAAATGGTCAATGAGGATGTGAAGAGGGGTGGCTATCACAAAGATGTATTGTATATATGTATGAAAATGTCTAAGAATAAAAAAAAGAGTATTTTTAAACCCTAACATTTCTATTTTTCAGATTTTTTTCCTCTGGAAAAAATGGGTAATTGCGTCTGCTCTATTTCTTATGAGATGAGGCAAAACAAAAATTTATAAAAATACAGGATTAATACAAACCTGGCTACCCTTTAATGAGTACACTTCTACACACCTCATCCTTTTAGTCTTTACAGGAACTAAGAATATTGCATATATCTGGCATTCAGACTTTAGAACTAACATTCATAAATAAATTAATCATTTCAAAATATCTCCCCAGGAAAATGAAAAAACCCAACAAAGGTGGTATTTCATTTGATATTATTGAATTTCAGAGAATTAAATGCAAGGGTGGTCTCTGTTGGTCCTTGGGTAAAATGTTTTACTTTTATAAATTAGTAGAAAACTGGCTGAGAAAGCAGATATGACTCACATGTACAATATCAATTAGCACTATTTAGGGTGCTAGATGTCTACACTAAGTTTCCAGACATAGTACTATATCACTCATTAAGGATTTACATCCTGCTTGCTCCCAAAACACTTGTTTTTCTGATGTCATCATTTCCCATAGGCTGGTACAATGATGCTAAAAAGCCACTTTATAGAGCAAAATTATTTTCAGTTTGTCATTTGTTTGCTTGTGCCTACATGAGCGTATGTGTGTATGTGTAGGATCTAACCCTATTTAGGACTTCACTGAACTATATTTCCAGTCTAATTATTAGTAATGCTGCTAAAGCCTAAATGTTCAAGTACAGATTTAACTAGCATACATATTCAAATAGCAATATGCTCCTGAAACTTATCTCATTATACTAATCCATTCATGAGCTTATGAATTTATCCCGTATCGTAGGCTAGTGCTTTAACTTTACAAGTGTCTACTGTTGAATAGTATCTGATAGATCAGACATTTTGAATCTGTAGTGCCATCTGGGAGGATTTAAAAATTTTCAATTATGTATGTACATTGTGCCAAAGCATAAAACACTACTTTCTCCTAACGTAATATTTACAGGCAGAGCTAGCTAATTTGCTGTATGTAATGTGTTTCTTTATATAGCACAGAAACATTACTGTGTCTTAACAATTCTAAAGACAGTCCTGACTCTCAGGCCCAGTCACAGAAGACAGTGAGAGGAGATGTTACTCATTTCGTGACTAAAGGCAGGCTCACATTAAGATAACCAAGTCAAGCTTGCTTAGAAATCATATGCTACCCTTTCTCTTCTACCAAACAGATAAAAACTGTTGCTCAGAGATAAAATCATTTGCTTAAGTGAATAGTAACAGTGGCTGAGCCTGGAGAACCTAAGTAAACAATCCCTACATTTTTGACATGGTTAAGAACATTCTGTATTTTTAGAGACTAAAATGATGGCAGAACCATTACATTACAGATTAAAGTATCCCTTTTCTAAAATGCCTTATATACATGCTTCATGTTTTATATATATAAATTACAAACATAGCCTGAAGATAATTTTATATAGTATTTTTGGTCTACTTGAATGTAGACGATGAGCTACCACATGTGTTCAGATATATAATTTTCCATTTGTGGCATCCTATTGGCACTTGAAGAAAGGTTTCAGATTTCGAGGCGTTTCATATTCAAGAACCATATTCTATTTCACATGCCAAAATCAAGGATATTCAATCTGAATTCATATTTTCCCAAGAAATTGATTCCTTCCTGAGTTAAATTAGGTTCAAGACGTATTCTATATATTATTCCTGTAATAAAACTGGTAGAAAAAAGCACTGTTTTAAATATTAGACAAATTAACACTACTATGGTACTATTGTATGCCTTCATTATTTCCAAAGCATGTTCATCAACTTTAATATTTGTTTCTATAACAGATCAACTAGAAAAAACAAGTATATAGCTTATTAGATATATTATGTATTATGTAATAAGTTTTTTAAGTAATAACTGACTTTTGAAAATTAAAATTACATTTTTGGTATATAAAAAGAGAGGTTCAAGAGTATACCTCTGTAAGCTTTATTGTTATAAAGTTTTATCAGTGATTTCATGATTGTTTTAAAATATACTACAGAGCTTACTGTTTACATATTTTTTTACCAACAGATCAAAATTCCCAAAATATGCTTGTTTAAGTATTCAAATGTGTATATTACAATGGATATGGAAAACTACACTATGGACTACTTTCCCCTACTTAGATCAATAGATATACATAAAATGTTTAAGTGACTGCAGATCATAAAATTATTAAATGAGCAATCAGGCTGTGGATAAAGCTCACTGGTCACAAGCTTGTCTAATTTGTAAATATCCTAGGTTTGAATTTCAGCACTGCAAAGACAAAAGCAAACAAAGAAACACACGCACGCACGCACACACATGGGTTGGGGGAAATAATGGAACGGGAGGGATGGGAACTGATTTAAGTAATTTCTTTCACTAAACTGAGTCAGCAAAAGACAGGTCCCTTGTATAGTTTTCCCATTCTTACACGTTTCTCCTTTGAGTGACCTATGGTGACACTATAAGACAGTGGGTAGTAGGTTTCTAGTGACGTTTGTAAAGCTTATCTAAAGGTATTATGGTCTATGTGTTAGGAGTGCCTGCCCAGTACATCTGACCCACTGGGCTCCTCCTCTCCAGCACTGCAGAACCAATCAACCAACCAAGGCTACCCCCATCAACACTCTTTCCCTAAGGAGTGGTTCTCAACCTTCCTAACGCTACAGCTTTTTAATTCAGTTCCTCAAGTTGTGATGACCCCAACCATAACATTATTTTAATTGCTATTTTGTAAATGTAATTTTCTACTGCTATGAATCCTTTTTTAATGAATCTTAATGTAAATATCTGTGTTTTCTGATGGTCTTAGATGACCCCTGTGAAAGGGTCATTTGACATCCCCAAAGGGATCACAACCCAGAGGTTGAAAACCACTATCCTAGAGCTATGTATATTTTCCTTTTTAAACAGTACATAGGTTAAATCATAAAATAAATAGTTCAATGATATAATCATATAGGAAAGAATTTTATTTATTTATAATTATTGAGTATAAATTTGAATTCTTTAATTCATTTCTCATGATTTAGTAAATATGAATTTTCTATTATTATGAAATATTCATCAAATCTTTATTTGTATAGTAATAGCATCTAAATAAAAGGGAAACCCAGACATTTTTACTATAGCTTTTATTATTATTATTATTATTATTATTATTATTATTATTATAATATAAAGGCTCAATTGTAAAAGAATCAATTTAACATCCCATGCAGCCAAATTATTCTTTATATAAGGATGCTCACTAATAAAAACCAAATACAATGCTGTTATCTTCCATTTAAAAAATGTTACCTAATATTCATTTAAAGACATAATTTTAAAAATACACAGATACTATCAACAAAGAACTCAGCATGTATTACTATTTATAGACATTTGTGGGAACCATTAAAATGTGCCTCACAACATCCCTGTGAGGTAGGGAGGTGGATTCATGACAATACATAGACTTGAGCAATGTTACATGTACCAAGATTACATAGAGAAAAGTTGCTATTTTGTAATATTTCAAAAGAAATAATATCCATGAACCAGTTCTATTTAGAAGTCCAAGAAAACCAGCCGCTTCTTTTTTACTTTCTTCATCATGGAGTTACTTTGATGTTCAACAGACTTTCATTAAGGGCTTTGCAGTCTTCTGGATATTAGTGAAGCAAGGACCTTGACATTTTTCCAAAGATCTAAAACACGAACCTTCCCAAGTCCCTCTCTTCTTTCTCTAGATGGCTCTAGTTTAGCTGTTCTCCGCACACAGAAGTCAAGCAGGTATCTTCTTTAAAAAGAACTACCTTCTTTTCATTCTTCAATGTTAAAATTGCGTGACATGAATTGGTCTTTTTAAAAATGTCGTGATTCTTCCAAGGGTTTCTCTCAGTCAGGGGTCATTTGTATCTTTTCGATTAGAACAAACTGCAGATCCTCTTCTTTCAAGGGAAATGGTGACTTCAATAATTTCAAAAATAACCAAGGCCAGAGAAGTTCTCCAGCAAAGAAAATTGGCTGTCTTCACAGTAAGGAAAAAAAAAATCCATCTTGAAGAACTGATTAAAAAAAACCAAAAACAAACAAACAAAAAAAAAACCTTGAAAAAACACACTATCCAGTAAGTATCAGGATGCAAGGGAGAAAAGAGTCCAACTTTTCCATAAAAAGAAAAAATATGTTCAAGTAGAATTTTTTAAGACGTGGTAGTTGGGGAAAGTGGTAGGAATCTATTTAGAAATGTGATGCTTGTATTTATTTCTTACTGTCCAATATATCTTTCTCTAGCTAATCTCAAATATGCCACTCTGCCCAGTATAAGTTCAGGACTTGACTACTAGGAGGCCCTGCATGTGGTAAAGCTTCTAAAATCCCATTAAGAATCTTTCTTTCTCTTTGTCATAGAACCTAAGACTTTGTGGCCACATGTAATAGTGGCAGAACAGTTAATGTGTCTTGAAAGAGGTAGGACTATCAGCTAGGTGTAGTGGCAAACACTTGTAATGCAAGTACTTGGAAGGCTAAGACAAGAAGAAAGTTCGAGGCCAGGCCAAGCTACATAGCCAAAGCACATCTCAAACAAAACAAGCAAAGCAAAGCAAAAGCAAAGAAAATCAAGGGGGTAAACAATAGCAGTGTGCTTGTAATTATACAATACACATAATCTGTTTCATTAAATAATTTAACAAATTATTACTATTCATTCTCTGTATTGGATGGGGGAGTACTCTATTTTGTAGAGCACGAGAGTCCTCAGGTGGTCTCTTATAAGTAACTTAGCTTACAAATAATCACACCTTAGAAAAAATTAGCTATAAAAATGTTATTAAGCCACAGGATCAAATATGTTTTCTACAAATATATTAACCGCACATTACAGAAACCAAGTTGTGCCCTGTATTAAAAAGCATTTTGCAGAACTATGTCTAAGGTTGCAGTTCAAGAGTGTCATAAACTACGTTTATTGTTCAAAATTAAGACATACCCCCCTTTAGTATCTCATATACATTGGGGTAAAAATTTTTAACACTAATTTCTTTAGGACTTTCTATTGCACTATGCATACAAAGCTTTAAAAATGTCCTCTGAGATTATCATAGCATTCCTGCATTGTTTGAAGACTATGTAGAAGTTTACTACACACTAAAAATGTCTGTGTCCAAAAACAACCCCTCCAAAGTAAACAGGTGGAAGATTGTTTAAAATAAACAGTTGACATTTCTAATAGTGAAATAAGAAAAAAAGTCATTTGTAGAACAATTATACTAGAAATCAATTATCTGAAATGAATAACTTTAATCTTCAAAATAATAATATATCTTAAAAGCCAGGTAGCAAGTGAGCTCTATTCATAGCCTCTATATAAGAACTACTTCCTACATGATAGAGAGAAAAAAGAGAAGAAATCTTCACATTTGAATGTAGCACAACTGAAGCCCAGTGTTGTTTTCTTTAAAAATAGTTATCATTTTTATAAGAATTTTTCCTATCAAGTTTCTTTTTTCTTTTGAAATAACCCATGGATATTGCTGTCCTTGCCAATGTACAAATATTAAAACCAGTACATTGTTGGAGCGTAAAAGAAGAAATCATTAACAGGAATTAGTATGATGGAAAAAAGTGAACAAAAACTATAAAAATGGAGCTTTAATTCTGAACTCTCAGTTCTGGCCCAGTAATAAGCTCTATCCTTACACTAGTACTGTATTGCCTTCATTATTTTAACTTTGGATTAATCTTTAAAATTGGGAAGTATGATTTTTGTATAGCCTTTTTCTTTTTTTTTAAAAAAAGATTGAGTCTTGAGTCCCTACAATTTCTAAGCAGTTTCCTTCTAAATTCCTATAGAGAAGCTGTTGGCATTCTGATAAACATTAATTAAAATTAATTTTAATTTTAGTAGTTTTAAAAAAACAGATTCCTCAGGATTTTCTATAGATAAAATACTGTTTCCTGCCAACTGATACAGCATTACTATATTACTGTTTCATCTAGGTGCCTTGTATTTCATTACCCTAATAGTTTTTGTTCAGAATGCCAAGATATTTCAATGGAGAAAGAATGGCCTTAAAAAAAAGAGGGGGTGGGGTGGGGGGGACCTATAGAGATGGCTCAGTGGTTAAGAGCACTGATTGCTCTTCCGGAGGTCCTGAGTTCAATTCCCAGCAACCACATGGTGGCTCACTACCATCAGTAAGGGAATCTGATGCCTTCTTCTGATGTGCCTGAAAACGGTGACAGTGTACTCATATACATAAAATAAATAAATAAATCTTTAAAAAAAAGAAAAGGAATTGGAAAACTAGAGAAAATAATCCCAGAGAAAAGTGTGAAGGGGAGCCTCTGCCTCCTATCACATGCACAAACAGATCAGAGATAGAAACTGGAGAGCTGAACCACTCAGAAGAAAATAAAAGTGAGTGAGCCTTAGGACCTCAGACCAGTCAGTGACTTCTTAATACATGGCATTACAAACACAAGTAACTGAAGAAAAGCATATAAATAAATCAGAAATAAAGAAATGTCAAAATGTCTGTACTGAAAAGCACAACATCCAAAAAAGAGACAATCTATGGAATTAGCAAAACCATTTGAAAATCATTCATATGATATGGGCTTAATATCTAGAATATATAAAGGGTATCCACAAATCAAAGACAGACAAATCTCAATTGAAAGCAGGTAAAGGGTCTGAGTGGCCATTTCTTTGAAGATATACAAGTGGTCCACAGGCTATCAAAAGATGCCATTAGGGAAATCAAAGTCACAACAAAATACAAACTTATCCAAGAGGATGGTGATCATAAAAAAGGTGTGGGAAAAGGGCGTGCTCATGTACAATACTTACTCAGCACACTTGTGCTCTGGGTTCAATGGCAGCAGTAAGAGGGTTGAAGAAGGCAAACAGTGAAGAAACTAGAACCCTTGTACTCTGGTGATGGACGTGCACCATGGTGTAGCTGCTTTCCACAATAGTCTAATGACTCAGTGCACACCTATGACCTCATATACATGAAAAATAAAGAATAGGCAAAGTCGCAGTCATGACTGTTCAGTGTTAGAGATGGAAGACAGCATTCATGTGTGGGCAAAGGGGATAATTACTAATAGGTACAGGGTTGTTTTTATTTTGGACAAGGGGCAGGAGAGTGGTGGAAATTCACTGTAGTTGAGGTTGTATAATTACATGATACATATATATGTATATATAATGATAGTATAATTGTACTAAAACTGATGAATTGTACATTTTTATATGTGACTATGAAGGAGCATATGAAATATTGTTTGGCATGAATTATTTTGCTAAAAAGCTGTCATTAAAATAGAGAAGAGAATATTAACAGCTAAATGGGTTTTGTTAGAATCAGGACATTAAGCTGATTATTCTTCAAATATGTATCTTTGTTAGTTCTACTAAATGTGTGTTTATGTTAATGAATAAACTGAATCAACTTGATGTACCTTGTTCTATTATCTCAGTTAACAGCAGGAACAGAAAGAGTCATTTATTTGTTCAAAAATTTAATTTTTTACTGTGCATCTAAAATAAATAGAAATGTATAAGAGATATCTAGAAATTCAAGTCAAATTGAGAATTTCCAAATAAGAAGTTAAACATTCAGAGGCAAATGTGTTAAACAATAGTAAAGTTAGGAGGCCCTGTGAGTGTTTGAAAAGTGACACAGAAAAAAGTTTTTTTAAAGTTTATACAGAGGACCTCCCTAGGTCAGGTTAGACTCTAATGGCCCAGACTTCTGGATATCTCTTGGATGCAATCCAGCCACTAGGTATATAAAGTTGAAGAACATTCTCCCTGACTCTGTTTCCATTTTATTAAAGTGTCTTCTAAACCACATAATGGCCAAAGTCCCTTCATCTCCAAAGTCCTAATATTTTAAACTTCAATGTAACAAAAGTCATGAAAATTAACATATTGGCCTACAAGCTAAACTGTGAATGAAAAAAATGGCAAATGGGTCACTGAACACAGCTGACATGCTCATTTCACTAGTGTGGCCATGGCTCCACCTTCCACACTCCATGAGGAAGGCATCACTGGGGCATACTTCCAACACACTGTAGCACACTGCCATTTACTTTGAAGTGAAATATGTGAGCCTAATGTAAGAAGCAAACATTGGGGTGACCTTAACAGAGGTAGGGTTCAAAGCTCTACATGAGAAATCAGATGAGTCACAGAAACAACATCCCTGACTTCACTTCTTGAATATTCCAGTTCACCACAGATCTCACCATTCTTTACCAGCACCCACATCACAAATTTTCATCTATTTATGTGGCTTGTCTGCCTCTGTATAGGTCTGTTATATTTTGGCCTTAACCCTTAATACTCTTAAGTCTGAAATCAAATAGAAACAAAAAGCATTTTCCTCGTGTGCTGGAGTAGACTTGTCCAGATCACACACTTCTTTCCACTGGAATCCATCCACACAGTGGTTTGCTAAGGACAGAAAGTGAAAGGGGAATTTTTAAAACTCCCCCAAGGAAAGGGATCATAATCTAGGTCAATCTCATCCATGGCCAGCTCCCACATATCTAACTCCAGTCAGACAGCTGTAAGAGGACCTGACAGCCACTGCACAAGGACTGGGGAAAGGGATTAACCACACTGGAATTGGCTTAGAGATGTCTGAATCTCACAGAATAATTTTCTTATAAATAACTTATACTGAGTGATAATGTCTCATAAAAGGCTTTAGCAAATTTTAACATTTCCACAAAATCTTGGATGACTTCAGAAAAAAAAGGAAAGCAGCTTTTCGAGAATTTAAAACAGAAAATTAGCTATATCTAGTCAGAAAACTATTTAATAATCTTGGTCAATAAACTGTATTCTTTGTTGCACATTATTTTAAAAAATATAAATTGCTTCTCAGTTTGCAGAGAATGCAGATCAATATTTAAAAGGCAAATTAACAAGACACACTTATAAAATGCCATCCTTTTACAATAATATAAAGTAAATTCTGCATTTCTAAATTGCTGAATTATGATCTCAAGTTATCTTAGCTTTCATATTAATTCTAGAAAATATAATTTTTGAGGTTTGATAATAAAAAATCACAACTATAACAGTTAAGGGAGCTGCAATATTTATAGTTTTTCACCTATAATTTTACCAGTGATAAAAATCTCTTCTAGTGAAATTAAATCCCTGCTATATAGATTTATTCCAAATAAAAATTATATACAGCAATTATTTTTATTTTAGCTCATAACCATCTAAGTTCTGTTTACTACTTAAAAAGGAAGGAGACAATGTGTCTAAGTGTGCATGGCATGTGGTAAGTTAGGCTTCTCTGAGACAAGGTCCCACTACACAAGCCTGGCTAGCCCAGGACTCCCAGAGATCTCCTCTCCTCTGCTTCTGGAACATGGGGACTGAGGCATGCCAAAGCACACCGTGTAGTACTGACAACTCTTAACATCACTCACTTTTTTTTTTATTTGTAGTATCTGTAAATAAGTACAAACTGTATTTAATTTATAAACAGTACATCTTGGTGTACTTTAGTTTACTTAAATATAAATATTTAAATTTTTTTTAAAAATTGCCTAAAGTATCCAAGGAAATTTAATTTTTTAAATTGTAAAAAATCTCTAGATATGATTTCAAGTTAGTGCCTTTCTGAAGCTTAGAATAATAAATATGAATACAGTAAACCAACCCAAGTGTTTATTATTATACTGGCATACAGCAAATATCAATATATTAGAAATTATTACTGCATACACCTTTTAATGAGTTGTTGCAAACACAAGCCACAGAAAAATCTTAAACAGAGTGGAAGATACATGCAGTACCTCCAAAATGCATCAAGTCCAGCAGCACCATGTGAATGTAATATCCAAACATTAGAAGAATCCAAATGTAGTCAGTACTTGAGAGAGCCTATTTTGTATTACAGTAGCCAAACTTATCCAAATTTTTCAGTAAAAAATAGCTTCACAAACTGCTGCCATATATTCTGAACTCTCAGAAAGATGATAGCATCTATGTATCAATATTATACTGCATCTCTGAGAATGAAGACTGTAATTAACAAAATAAAAATTTTACTTTTCAGTAATATATTTCAGGATCACATTCCAATAGCACTACAATAATATAAAACTAACTACTTCTAAGAGAATTTAGGTTGTCTTAAATCTTCTTCTTTTTTTTTTTTTTTTGAAACAGGGTTTCTTTGTGTAGCCCTGGCTGTCCTGGAACTCACTCTGTAGACCAAGCTGGTTTCGAACTCAGAAATCAGCCTGCCCCTGCCTCCCAAGTGCTAGGACTAAAGGCGTGGGCCACCACAGCCCAGCCTTAAATCTTATTTTTAAAAAAATCCAACCACTTTCTAGAATTCTACACAAATGACACCAGGAAGCAAATAATTACCTTGAACCAGAGAGGAAATCTTTTCCCTACACAAACATACAAGTTAGTCTATTAGGGTCTAATGACATTTTAGTCCCCAGATATAAGACTATGATCTCAAAGAACACCCTAAAAAGTCACTTTAGTTTGTTAATGATTTTCTATTCAACCTCAAAAGGTAATTATCATTTAAGTTAAAAATAATTTTAAAGAAAAATCAATTTAGAAAAGATTTAATAACATCCTCTCAAAGAAATTAGTAAACATTTACACTCACAGTCCTCCTGTTTTGCGCATCCTAAGCTTCTGACAGCATTTAAAGAAGCACACCAAAGAGTGATCATTCCTTGAAATGTGTCTGATGAGACTATTATTGCATAGTTTATGACAAGGACATAAAACAGTACTACAGCTCTTATCTAAAAGTATATATGAGCCCATATGTTTACATTTTAATTTAGCAGTATAGTTTTTAGAAACCAAAGAAAATAGTAAATGATTCAAGGTAAGGCATTATGCCACTGAATTAGGTAAGATAAAAACTATAATAGCTTAGTCTATACACTTAAGAATTCAAGATAATTTTGAGAAATTATTGTGGGTGAAAATATGTATGTAGGATTTGCTTTAAAAATAAAACAATGTAGGGGTAGAGAGCTGGCTCAGTGGTTAAGAGCACTAGTTGCTCCTGTGGAGGACTCAGCTTCAGTTTCCAGCATCCACATGGTAGCTCAAAGCATCTGTAACTCCAGTTTTAGGGAACCTGATGCCCTCTTCTGCTTCTGTGGGTACCAGGCATAGACATGCCTGTATGCAAAACACCCATACATATAAAATATAAAATTAAATTAATAAAATGGCAAGTCTAGGAGTGTGGCTCACGTGGTGCAGGGCCTACCTATCATGTGTAAAGACCTGCAGTTGAATCGCAACACTGCTATAACAACACACTCGGAGAGAACAAGGTGAGTGCAGTGATAAAGTAAGGGTGGCCATGCTTCTTCCCTCCCTTTTAAGGCCAAAGTGGTATTTCCATGGGGTCTATCATTGTAGTCTATCTGTGCATATCTGAAAATCTTATAATAAATTATAATTAAAAATAAAAAAATTTCTTGTATTCCTAAATCAAAATAATTTTAAAATAAAGTTTATAAGTACAGAATAGACTTTAATCACATAACTAAAATTGTCAAGCCTAAAATTCACAGCTTCTTTATAGGATCAGTTACAACTCTTAGGAAAAGCACAAGCAGCTACCATCTCGGGCAGCATAATGACTGGATCACTGCCCTTACACTTTTTATTTGTTGGTTTGTTATTTTTACTATGTACTCTAGGTATGGCCATCATAACTGTCCTAGTTTTCTTTTAAAACAGATAATCTAGTGATTTTGCTCTCTATTTAGCAGTAAAATTAGACTGAACAAAGCAGGAATACAGTAGCCAAACTCTTTTCTTACACTAGTCTTTTTTTTGTTCAAACAAGTATTCCAGAAGGAAAGGCAAAACGATAATCTAGGTATTCTCTAAACACAAGATTTTTGTCTTCCTTTGACAAGAATAAAAAATAGTATATCCAGTTTAAATATATGGGTACTTTAGACTTAATTAATATTAATTATAATGTTCTTTCTAACTCATGAAATGCTATTCTCAATTCTATATAAGTCTTTTCATATAGGTACTTACACAGTGTGCTTATGTTGGATATTTGGCTTAAACGTACTACTAATTGAATATATATATTTAGTATATATGTATATACATACTGTATATATAACATATATATTATGATGTGTGTGTGTGTGTGTGTGTGTACACACACACACATACTAGAGCAGGGTTAGAAGAACTAAGCTGTCAAATTAAAGTAATTACTAATGAGCAACTAAACCTAGGACACATAAACTAAATTTAAAGATTTAGTTTTCTCATAATAAGGCAAAGGCATATGCTTCCATACTGTGACGCTTTACATTAAAATTCAGCATGCACATATAAATGCTTAACACTGAAACACTTACTATAGTGAACTTTACTGTCTTCTTTTTCAGAAACCATGAAACACTTCCTATTTGAAAGTAACATAGTCTGCGAAATCTTAAATAACACCATCTCTGAGATCTTCTGCCCTGACAGTCAGGGATTTTTGCAGTAGCTGTAAATAATCTACCTCACGTAGAAATCTTTATTTCAGTCAAGGAAGTAGATGAATACAGATGATAAAACATCAAATTCTGAGGAATACTTTCATAAAATACTATAGCTGGAAATTCTTAAAATAATAAGAAAAACTATATGATTATAAAATGCCTTTACCAAAATGATAAACTTAAATTAATCTAGGTTTTCTGTTCGAGCACTGTTGTCAAATCCTCCATAACGAGTCACAGAAGCAGTCTCTTTAAGGTTAAAGTGGTTCCTATCAGACACTCAAGAACAGAAGAAAATCACAATGAGGACCAATTCTAAGGAAGCAGTGCCAATACAATGGGATTAGCGAAACAGTAAACATCTAGAAAAATCTAGGTTACAAATTAGAAGTAGCTTCTTCAAATGTTAAATTTAAAAATTCTTATTCCTAAATGTCATAGTATTCAGTGCAGATGGCTCAATCTAGGTGTTAAACCAAGTATATAATGAACATTTAGTGCAGTTCAGTCTTTTAAATGGAAATGTAAACTACTACTTAATAGATAGGAAATTTTCCTGTCCTTATTACAGTTAAAATATTTTAAGATTTTATCCTACCATAACATTCTTTATAATTAAATAATGCAATTTTTATAATGCTATCAAAGAACTGCAGTCTTTTGTTAAAAGACTATGTTCACTAAATGAATATGAATGTATGGGAGTCAGACTGAGGGAATAAAGGTTTTCCTGTGTTCATCTACCTTTGGAGCACTTTGCACTACAGTAATTAAAATCATGAACAACTTTCTTCAAAATCTCTACCATCTTATGTAGAATTATTAGCACTGGCAGCAGAGCATCCTTATATTACAAAGTTCCCATATAGTCTTTTTTTTTCTTTTTGTTTGGGGGGGTGGGGGTTCCAGTTTTTCGAGACAGGGTTTCTCTGTATAGCCCTGGCTGTCCTGGAACTCACTCCGTAGACTAGGCTGGCCTCGAACTCAGAAATCCACCTGCCTCTGCCTCCCAAGTTCTGGGATTAAAGGCGTGCACCACCACTGCCCAGCGGTTCCCATATATTCTTAAGAACTATCCCTAATTTCCCTGTTCCACAGCCTGCTAAGAAAAATCCCTCAGTGCTGGTCTAGTATGTTTAATTCTATGCCCCTATTAACACAGTTCAATCACAATAAAAACTCACTTAAAAAGAGTTTGAAATAACCTACTTTGTAATTTTTAATGTGTCAAAGAATGTAATTTTCTAAAAGTTGGTCCTTCCAAAAAATGTGCAGTCAAAAAAAAAGCTATTTTCTTAATTTTATCTAAAACTACTTAGTAAAAAGCATTTAGATAAGGGTAAAAATTAATGTTAAGGTAGATAGGCTTTTTAAAAAAATATTTTCAATAGTGCCATTTCACATTCACCTTTACAGTCTAGTAATATCGCAGTATGTCCAATAACTAATGTTGCTAGTTTAAAATGCATTTAGAACATGATGTACCTTTTAGAATTTAAAATGCATTTAGAACATGATGTATCTTTTAGGATACAGAATCCTTTTTTAAGAATCAGCAGGCTTTCCCTTTGCATTAATCTGCATTAATGTTTACAGGCTTATGCCTGGTATCCCTGTCTTCTGTGACAACTCCTGTAGGCCTATGGTAAAGCTTTCCTTTAGAGTAAAAATTTTCTATTGTTTCTAATTACAAGTTATAAATCTTATATAATATATATAAAAACAGAAAACTGGTTAACAAAAGGGATTTTTAAAATATATATAGAAAGTAATCATGTTTTGTCCATTGAAAAAGTTTCTCCTTTAATTAGTTCAATGCTCCTTTTTCCACATAGATAATGGAAATATATTCATTCAGTCAATCTGAGCAACCAAAAACAATAAATTAACGAAGTCTGACCTGAGATTTTTCACTCAAAAGTAACTTCAAGAGTTTCTGAAACCAAATGAACTTCCATATTTATCCACCTTATTTAATCATGATTGCTGAATTGAATGTGTACCTATGTGAAAATGGCAATGCATTCTGAGTTGGCTCAGCCCTTGGCTCTGAGTTCTGTGTCACATCGGGTGTTCTCTCATCGTCTGTCCCATTGATACTTTCTGGTGTTAAAGGAGACTGAAGATCTCCTCCTGCTGATTCCTTTAAAAAAGAGAGGGAGGGGGGAAAAAAGAGTAAGAGAGTGTTTTAAAGTGTTACACTTTTGTTCAAGTACACAATTTCATCTAAATGAATTCTTTGTGATGAATCAAATGGCAGTTGAAACTTTAATTAAATTTAAAAAAAAGAATTATTTTGGCAGGAAATCAACTCATAAGATATTAAATTAACAATTTAGAAATATAACTTCAAAAACATGAAACTATTTGGGTTAAGAAAGGTAAGTAAACAGAATAAAGATGGTGACTGCAGGGAGTCCCAGCACTTAAGAGGTTGATGTAGGAGGACAGTGTGCTCAAGGTCAGCCTGAGCAGCACTACGCGTGATCCAGGCAGGGAGGAGGCATGACGAGCCCCATCCCTCCTCACTAGGCTCTGCACTAATTCTAAGAAAGCAGGAAATGAAATTTCTTTAGTTTCATCCTTTTTAGCTAAACTAAAGCAGGTGCTTTATTACTTAACATTCACAAAGGACTTATTCCACTTCATTCTTTCAAACTGCAATAAGGCTGTCAATAGCTCTCTTTTCTGTATACAAATTTGACAGAAAAATCTGAGGGAAACATTTTACAAGTTTGATATATAAAAGAAGATGGAGTTGAGATTTTAGGCAACCCTGTTATATTCTTTTATAAACTATTTCCTATAATTTTGTCACCATTCAGAACCACCATTTCTGAAATCCCATTTCCTGACAACTATCACAGTTCTTATAACAGAACATAGTGCATGCACAGCTTATAGCAAGGCCATAGGTTTCCTCTATTCCTGTCTGACAAGAGGCACCTTTACTTTAATTCTGCAATTAACAGACTTATCATTGAAATTTTTGACAGAGTTCTAAATATAAAATCTAGCAGACTAATTTAATTTTAATTAATTAAAAATTAATAAATTAATTTAAACTTTTAATTATGTCAACAGTAAGCAAAACAGTAAACATTAGGAAAATACCTGAGTATGAACTAACACATACTATTTTTTTTAAAAGATTTCTTTCCTAATTTATGTGTGTGTGTGTGTGTGTGTGTGTGTGTGTGTGTGTGTGTGTATCTACGTGCCCACAGAGGCCAGAAGAGAGTCTTGGATCCCCTTGAGTACTGTATAATCCCTGCTATGGGTAGTGGAAACTGAATGAGTCTTGTGTAAGAACAATGAAGTGCTCTTAACTGCTGAGCCATCTCTCCAGCCCTGAGCTCATGATGTGAGATGTACTGACTGACTAAAGTTAACCTTCACTCTCCTTGTATATTTTTCACTGTTTTACTCAGTTAACTGCATTACATGCTTAACAAGAGCCAGCTGTATTTGCCTTCAAGATTGTTTATGCCAAGTGTACTTATGTGATAAATAACTGGATTAAATGTTATGCAAATTATTGAAATTTGAACAGAAAACTAGGGTAGTTATTTTAATTAAAACCAAATGAAATGCTTTAAAATGTCTGAAAAGTAAATGGCTATAAAGTTAAATAAAACAGGTGAATTAAGTATATATAGTACACTATATATTTTTACATAATATCACATTACTACTATATATCAGAGAAATGATATAAAAATAGGATATTTGGATATCTTGCAAGTACTAAGGTTTAACCTGAATTTATCTCTTTCTGCCTCTTGACTTCAGATGCAATGTGCCGCCTCACCTCCTCTGCCATAATGAATTATATTACTTTGGCTTTGAACTTCAAGCCAAAGTAAACTCACTCTTAAAAACAAGAACAAAACAAAACAAAAACCAACCTCAAAACTAAAGAAAATTTATAAAGGACAAAAAGGTCTTTGTGTACACAGACGGGCACTGGAGCAGCCAGGAAAAGTTAATACAGCTTCTCTCTCCAAAGGGAGAAGACACTTAGCTTTCTCCCAGATTGCTTGGGAAAACATAGTTTACAACCACATTTGCTACCTGTTGAGCTAGGCTCTGCCTATATTGCCCATAATAGTATGCTTGTTTATCCTAGACCCTTTCCCCCTAAACCTTGAGCACTACTTCTGCACCATAAAACCCATCCTTGTGAGAGATGTCATCTGTACTTTACAACAGCCTAAGAGCCGTCTATGCTGTCTTAGAGCCAGGCCAATGCTGACTCCAGTATGGACTGTGTTTACTCTGGCCATTCTCCCTCGGCTCTTATCCTGGGTGAGCACTGTTTCTAAGTCAGTAAGACCCAAGAGCTTCAATAGGAACATGTCTTAAGCTTTGTAGTACTCAGGGATCTGAGTTAACTGTTATCAAAAAATGTTTCCCTAAATTGTGCTGTGCTTAAATACGGCAAAAATAAGCTGATCTCAGACTCTAAGAAACCTTATCTAAATGGAGCTGAAGTAAACTTCATTCTCCCCTCACCCAGACCGTTTTTCCTACTGGGTATAAAGCCTGCAGGACCTCCCCGAGAGGCTATTAGCATAGTTAGGAAGACAAAAGTAGGGTTCAAGTCAACAACATATTCACAGGTTTTATATGAAAATATTGGAGAATTAAATTATTGAATTTTAGCATGAAAATTTTAAGTAAGAATTCTTTATAACAGTGGTTCTCAACATTCCTAATGCTACAACACTTTAATACAGTTCATGTTGTGATGACCTGCAACCATAACATTATTTTCGTTGCTACTTCATAACTGTAATTTTGCTAATGTTATGAATCATAATGTAAATGTTTTTGGAGACAAATATTTGCAAAAGTAATTGTGACCCACTGCTTTAAACCATTTTTCTTAACATTTTCCCCCAACAATGGGAATTGAATCTAGGGCCTCCTGCATATTAAGCAAGTACTGTATCGCTAAAAGCTACATAGAGCTCAACCCTGTTTTTTTACTTACTGTTATTTTAAGACAGGATCTTATTTATTTCAGTTGTCCAGACTGGCTCTGAAGCTAGTCTGTAGCCCTGGCATACTTTACAATCCTACTGCCTCAACCTCCAGAGTACTTGGGAATCACAAACCTGTTCTTCAAGCCTTAACTCTTTCTTGATTAGTATATAACCATTAGTTTTGATTCCAACAGACAAAACAGAGCCTGTATCCCCACAGTCTCCTGCTCTCCCTTTCTACTGCTTTAGACTTCCTCTAGACTTATTACAACCTATACAGATTTGACTTTACTACAGTATTACTTGGTCAGGATCATGCTAGCTTTAATTTTCTCAATACTAAGCTGGGGTATATATAGTCTTCGCTTAAGAATTGAGCAATATCAAGTGGTGAACTGCTGTTTAACTGGCAGACTCCTTTCATTTCAGGTCTTGAAGGAGGTGGGATGACTTGTTTGTTTATATCATTTTTTACATAAGGCCACTTGCATCAGTATCTCTGGAAAAGGAATCAGAGTTAGTAATACCTGGGCTCCATCTTAGGTCTAGTAAATTAAAATCTGCAGCATGCTTTAACAAGTCTTCAAGAGAACTCTGTTGCAAGTTGTACTGGTTGGCTTTTATCCACTTAACACAAGCTAGTCATCTGAGAAGAGGGGATGTCAATTAAGGAATTGTCTCCACCAAACTGGCCTACAGGAAAGCATGTGAGGCATTTCCTTTACTAATAATTGATGTGGGAGGGCCCAACCCATTGTGGGCAGTGATACCTCTAAGGAGGTCCTGGGTTATATAAGAAAGCGAGTTGAACAGGATGTAAAAAGCAAGCCAATAAGCAGAGTTCCTTCATGGCTTTTACTTCAGCTCCTGCCTCCATGTTCCTGCATTGGCTACCCACAATGGTCTATGACCTGAGTTATGAAAAACAAATAAATCCGTTCCTCCCCAAATTGTTTTTGGTCATGGCTTTACCAAAGCAATAAAATCCCTTAAACATATGGCATCTCTGTTTTCCTAACTACTATTATGTGCCAGACAATTTAAAGATTTTATAGTTATTGTTCCCACCATTATGACCACATCCATATTTATTAAAATTTACTATATAAGGATTTTCTAATCCTTACTGAATTCTCACAATAACTGAAAATAAATTTGTCTTATTCTCATTTTCATGCACATACACTCTACCACCATCACTTACTTGTCTAATTCATAAAGTTAATAGAGGTTAGTGCCAAGATTCAAGCCGGGCCCTAGAGCACACATCATCCACTAACCATGAGTTGCCATTATCCTTAGCACACTCACCTCTCTCGAATCAACAGAGTAAGTGATGTAGCATGATACCCATGCTACAGGTGTATAAGCACTCTTGGGTTAAGCATCCTCCCCAGTCACAGAAAACGATTAATTCTGTCTGACTTGAAAATGTGTACGATATTGTTCTGTGTGTTAATCTAATTTATTGTTTGTTGTGTATTTGTAAGGTAGAAGGAGACAAGGAATTTGGAGAGAGGGAGGAGGGAGAGGAGAGAGAGAGAGAGACACAGAGAGACAGAGAGAGACAGAAATGGAGGGAGGGAAGGAGAGACAGAGGGAATAAGAAGAGAAGGGTCACAGAGTGTTACAGAATGAAGTATTAGAGTCAAGAGTTGGGTCTCTCCTTCCACCTTGAGGTTCCAGGGATCAGTTTTAGGCTACCAGGCTTACATGGCCTGTGATTTTACTCAGAGCCATCTTACACTCCCATCTCGTTCTGTTTTGATTTGTAGTGTAGAGCATCCAACCTAGAGTCTGGTATACAAGCCATCTCTATCACTACACTACATTCCCATCCCAACATTCAAATACTCCAAACTAAATGTAGTCTGTCTCCTCAAAAAAAAAAAAACAAAACAAAACAAAAAAACTAAACAAAGGTTTTGATCATCTACTATTATTAGTTATTTCATTTAAACTATTTCTTCCAAACAAAATAGAAGCATTACATTATCACAAATGTAGGGAAAGGAGAAATTGTTTTTTTCTACTCTTCTCTCTGGTTCCTGTAGAGTAAATTAATAGACTTCAAATATTTGAAAAGAGAAATTAGGACTGTATCCAAAATGCTGATCAAATTATGATATTCTTTATCATTTTTATATCACAGCACTTTTTCAAGTTACATTACCTTTTCTATATTGGTTTGATGAAAGCAAACACTTAAAGACTTCCCTTCTATTACAGAGAAGAAATTAGCTTACTAAATTGTAGCCATTTATAATTAATTAGACACAGTATTAAGTTATAACTAGAGAAACAGTAAATACAATGTTAATCTATCATCCACTACAATTTATTGGTATTTTTGTGTATTCACTTACTGAATGTGCTGTTTGTTGTATCTTTTGGTAACAACAAAATCATTCAGACTCAGAACTCTGAACACATACTGGCACATAACTTTAAATGAATTTATGTTTAAAGGAATCACTAGAGTAGAAAAGCATTTGACAAATAGATTCAACACAATTTAACTAACAAAGATCACCCAAGATTACACCAGACTACTACAAGTATGGAAGAATGGACCTTGGCTTCAATCTGCAGTAAGGGTTTAGTCTTTGAGGAAAGCACTTAGCAGAACTCTCCTAATGAAAATAAAAATGAACCTTTATACTTAGTGAGGCTTATCAAGTAGTTAGAGATAAGGAAGAATAAACAACAGGCCTTGTATTTTACACTGTTTTATATTTTGTAATGTTTTGACTTTTTAATGGTTTTATTGTTATGCAGAGGATGCACAAGCTAAAGCAGACATGTGGGGTACAGAGGACCAGGATGTTGGTCTCTCCTGCCACCTTGTGAGTTCTGGGGAGAGAACCCAGGTTGTCAAGTCTGCACATAAGTACCTCTACTATCTCAATTATCCAACATTTTCTAATGCTTTGACTAGATATTCTATTTCCCCAAGAACTATTCAACTTAAGAGAAACTAAGGGCCTATTGGGGAACACACCTGTGATGCCAAGTTAGCCATGTCAATATCAAACATTTCTTTATCTGGCCTTGTACTGCAGAAACATATTCCTTTGTCTTCATCACCCCAACAGAAATGGAGAACCAATGAAGTTGTTCAAACTAGTCAATCCTAAACTACTGTTATTCTTCCACTTTTCCCACAAAATCTCAATTCAAAGTCTAGCTTAGACTCCCTTTGCTCTTTCTGCCTCTTAACTACTCCCCCTTCAGGCTTTTCCAGCTTCTAGCTTCTAGGACATGAGCATATTTTAGGTTTGTTTGTCCGAGCCTCCCCTGGCCTGAGGAGCCCTTTCAAGCCTCTAGGTGGTTAAACTTACCTCACCGTTGTCTGCATAAAAGAACATGGACAAAACCACAGGTTGATCGTCTTGTACTTTTGCTCTTCTATTGTTGGGTATATAAAGCTTATCTGGGCTAATATTTATTTTTAAAAATATTCTTGTAAACACTGACATATTCTCTGTCAGTAGAGATTAATTAAGCAGTGTACTTCCATGCCTACTTTGGTAATTTATTTTGCCATTATCCTTCCAAATTTCACTCTGGCATAAAAAGGACAGTCTGAAATGAGCTAGGCTCACACTAAAAGCAGACAGTGACACCCACCTGTGAAGGGGTACTGGTCAGTTCCATCTTCTCCTGCGACTTCTCCTTTGCAAGCCGAGCAGCTTCTTTAAACTCCTGAAACTTTTCTGCAAACTGAACACACATAGACTATATACATTAACCAAGCAGCAACAGCCACAGACCCCGTATTTCCTTCATCTTTTGAACTGGCTCGTATATAAACAGCAAAGCCTCCCAACAAATAAAGCTTGTAGTACGAAAAGATGGGAAAAAAGCCAAAACTCCAAAAACTGTATAAAGTACTGTGATAAATCTTGTTCAAAACATTACCACATAAAGAAGTTAGAATTTGGCAAGCTGGCTTATCTATGTTCTTTTATTATTAAGACACAATTTAAGACTCACATGAGTGGTAGAATCATTAGGCACATGCTATGCTTCCTCTTAATCACTAAGAAAATATACTCACTTAATTATCTGCTTATATAAGAAAAAGTTTTTAACTATTAATAAAATATAAATGCTCATATTGTATAAATGCTCATATTGTATTAGTTCTATATCATTATATTTAGTATTATCACAAACAACTAAAAAAAAATTAGCAAAGATTTCTAAACAGCCAATTCAGTAACAGAAAGCAATAACATAAAGTTTAAAAATGAAAAGGAATAAAGTAAAACAGTGTTGAGATGAAAATAAATTATATATGAAATACTAATTCTTAGAAACCCATAGGAACACCACTGTAATATAAGTACCTATTTATGTTTGGGATATGGAAGCATTCTATCACTATATTCAGAGATATATTTATTAGATGGGCTAACAAATAAACCCAAAACCCAAATTCTCTATGTAACTCAAAGCACCTGTTGGAGGTGGCAATAATAATGTGAACTACATCACAATACTCACCATTCAATCAAAACTAAAACATGCCAGGGGTCACAACTAGTAAGAATTGGCTAAAAGTGTATTCTACCTTGAAGAGGAAAAAAATAAAAGCCATTCCCAGACACACACACACACACACACACACACACACACACACACACACACACACACGTAACAGGAGGCAAGATGAGACTGTATGATTGACAGGTCTTAACTCACTAATCCTTAACTAAATTTGCTAGCTACCCAGTAACTTGGAAACATATAATGAAGGATCTAATTTACTGTCAAAAATTACTCAAGCCTAACTAAGAAGTATTTCATAAAAGACTGTTTCAGAAACCAACTTACACTTTAGCTCTTTGTTGTATAAATCATGAAATTCATGTAGTAGAAACTACTTATAAAGTCAGTAGTGCCTAATGTATTAGAATAAACATATATACCTTCTCAAGGAGATCATTTCTGGAAGGGTAACATTCATCTGCATTGCTATACTGAGGAATTTTGATCTAACACACTATACCATAGACCAAAAACATATTCAGAAAGTAATACTCACACTATACAAAGACAATAGTTAAAATAGCTTCAAATTGAGTTTTAAACTTGAATTTATATTGAAAACATCCATGTAAATGAATGTTTACAATTTAAACAGATGAAAACAGATTATTTCAACTACTAAACTAATTATAAATCAAGCCAATATTCACAAAAGTCTAAGACATTTAAAATGACTTATTTTAAAGGATCAGAACAAATTTCTACAATAAGCTTATAGTTTAATGTAAATGTGAACTGTATATACCTACAAGAGTCTGTTACCTTGTACTAGAATAATTTAATTTTCAGAACCTGTTTATACCAAACCTCATGCAAGTATCTGAAGTAAGGGCAGACCCTTAAACAAAACAGCTAACACAGAACTTTTAGCATAAACTTTTACATCTTGCATATAAAATCTAGTGAACAAAGTACATATATTCATCTTCATTATCTAGCACCTTCTGACTATTTTTCCATTTTCCTCTTTCTATTCTTTCTATGTAATGTCCACAAGAACTCCAGGTGCTCCTGATTTAAGCACGAGATGGCTTTATTTACAGGCAGGACAACTGTTTTATTCCAGTATTTAGCCTGGTGATGCTCTGCATTTTATGTCTTCTTGGCCATCATAATTCATTTAATCAGCATTATTCAAGAAGTTCCCCTAGATGCCTGCTGAATCTTACTCTGTACTGCAGACATTTCTCCGTCCAGGCAAATCACTGTCATACTAAGGAACAAGTGACAACAACAAAATCCCTGAAATCTGTATTATGTCAACTTTAAATTTTAATAAAGAATTTGGAAGTTTGATGTTTACTTATCTTGTAGGCCATCTCCAACTGAAGTGCATTATTTTTTAAACCCCTCTGAACAGAGTTCTTATCTTTTAATTCCTCCACACAGATAATTCAAGGAGCCTTTTTCAACCAGTAGTGACTGTTTTAATGTGCACAATAAGGCTTCATGAAGAATTATGAACAATAGATATTTTTAGTTTAGTATTGCTTATATTTATTTATATAACATTTAATAAATATTCTTATTAATATTTTATTCTTATTTTAAATATTATTCTTATTTTAAAGTCATTACACTCAGAATATTAAACAAATTTCTCCTATATTTTGTACTCTCTACTTCCTATTTATATTTAGGATACACAAATTAGAGATGAAGATTTCCATGAGGACTTTCTCAAGTAACTTACTTTTGAAAGATGATGCTCAGAAGAGAATCCCAGTCCATAAACGGTGTTTGCCCGGCTATCAGCCCATTGGCCAAACTTTTGAGATGTTTTAGTAAATGTCATGTTTGGAGTGATGGTGCTATTTATTATTGCCTGAAAAATAAAACAAACAGAAGTCTATTTCAGCTACATAAAAATAGGATCACTTATAACTTACAAAGCTAAACAGATAAAGATACTCTGAATGGTGGCAATGTAGAAATATATAACTAGTAGAATTATAGATACATGTTTAATGATCTAAAAAATTTCAAAGGGGTGTGTGTGTGTGTGTGTGTGTGTGTGTGTGTGTGTGT